>PVIR01000236.1:0-14371 GCA_004026965.1 Petromus typicus
TTCCGGCGCCTGTCTTGCAAGCGCAAGGGCCCGGGTTCGATTCCCCGGTAACCACATAACAATACTGGGTGTGGAGACCCACGCCCAGCAGCAACCAGTACCACATACCACAGTGCCGGGCGTGGTGGCTCACGCCTGTAATCCCAGCACTCGGGAGGCAGAGGCAGGAGGATTGTGATGTGAGTTTGAGGCTGAGCTTGGGGCCAGCCTAAACCACAAAAGCTAGACCCTGTCTCAAAAAAAAAAAAAAAAAAAAAATTATAATTTCAAATACTTGTCATTCTTTGTCAGAATTAATCTTGATTCATGGGAGATCCTCAAGAACATGCTAGTATGCTTATGAAAGCATTTACCTGTAAAAGGCATGAATATTTAGAAAGCCAAATAAGGATATAACTATTACTCCTAAAAAGGTAGACTGATGGAAAACTTAAAATGAAACACTTAAGCTCAAATTTAAGACAGTAATTCTCATAAACACTAAATTGATTAAGTACACAACAGCCTTAAGAACATATATACCATGAGAAACAATCATATCAACTGTAGCATTTACCATTTTTTCTCCGGTATTGGACGAGGCACAGCATTCACTCGGCAAGGGAAGTTGGGCTGACCTGACAGATTTCGGCCAAGTATTGTACCAACAAGATTTAGAGGAAGAATAACAAAAAAACAGATGCAACAAACAGCCACCTGCAAGTTAAATAAAAACTTGTGTAATTACTCAAGAATAGTAACACTAATAAAAACAAATAATAAACAAAATTCAAACACAATTTGATCTCACCAAAAAATGTTTAAGTTCAATACAGTCCAAAATTATATAAGACACATACTAATGAAAATATGAGGACAGGGATTTAGCTCAGTGGTTCCAGTATCTGCCTTCCAAGCACAAGGTCTAGTTCAATCCCAGTAACGTGGTTTTTCACATCCACCAGCAATCAGTACCTCTCACCACGATGCCAAGTATGGTAGCTCATGCCTATAAATCCCAGCACTTGGGAGGCAGAGGCAGGAGGATTGCTGTGAGTTTGAGGTTTTGCCTGGGCTGCATAGTGATCTCTGGGCCAGGCTGAACTACAAAAAAAAAAAAAGCATGACTCTATCTCAAAAAAAAAAAAAAAAGACTAAAATAAAAAAATTGGGAAAACATTAGCACTGAACCAAATATTAATTAAACTATTTCTTACCGATTTTTTCTGTTCTCTCATACTGTCTATATACTTTTTTTTGTACTGGGAATTAAACAAAGGACCTTGTGCTTACCAGGCAGGCATGGTGCCACTGAGCTACATCCCTGGCACGTAGTCTATTATACTATTAATGGATATTTAGTCTCTTCTTTTTCTGCCAGTTTTTATCATTTCTGTTCTTAATCTTTCACTGTGATAACCAACTTATGTGTCTATTCTACTGTGCTCCTAATATGCCCAAGGAGCCTTACATACATTATTTTCCTAGTTTACACAGGAAGAAAATGAATTCATAGAGGATAGGTAACTTTCCATGATCACAGTGTTAGGTAGGTAGCTAGACTGAAATTTCAAATGAGATCTCCTGCCTCAAAGCTTGAGAGCTTATCTATTCTAAACTGCATAGAATTCTAACAAAATAAGCCAATCTCACTCTAAGAATAGATGGGTTGTTACTAAAATAACACAATTACTTCTCTGTTCATTAGTAGTCCAAGGTAAAAAAAATATTTTTGTAGCTTTTACTAAATCTAGTATGCAAGGATATACAAACTCTTTTAAATGATCAGAATCTAGTTAAGATCACTCTGAACTCTAATGTGAAGAATCTGAACTACATTGTAAGATTCTGTCAAAGAGAGAGAGAAATAAGAAAAACCTATTGTAAAAACTCAACATACATTCTCCAAAAAAAAATTCTCAGCAGTTCAAGGTCAGTTTGAACTGCACAGTGAGATCCTGTCTCAAAAAATAAACTTTCAGCAATCTACCCAAAGAAGGAAACTTTATCAACCTGATGAAGGGCATCTAGAAAAAACTGCAGCTAATATCTTACTTTAAGGAACAAGACCAAATACTTCTTCCCAAGACTGGGTGGGTACAAGTTCATCCCACTTCTACTGTAAAAATATGGATGAAAAGGGAAGGAGAAAAGAAAAGAGGAAGGAAGGGAAGGGAAGCGAAGGGAAGGAAAGGCAAAGAAGGGGAAAAGACAGGATACTGGTTAGCAAAAGAAGGAAAACTGTCTTTATTCAGATACTTTGATTAAATTAAAAATCTACAATAGGGCCAGGGATTTAGCTCAGTGGTACTGACACCTGTCTCGCAAGCGCAAGGACCTGGGTTCGATCCTCATAACCACATACAGTACTGGGCATTGAGACTCACGCCCAGCAGCAGCCAGTACCACCTACCACATGCTGGACATGGTGGTTCACGCCTGTAATCCCAGCACTCAGGAGGCAGAGGCAGGAGGATTGCTGTGATGTGAGTTGGAAAAAAAAAAAATTTCAAACTCTGATAATTTTTTGCTAGTATATAGAAAAACAAATGGTTTTTGAATATTTATTTGGCCTTTTGCAACCTTACGAAGTTCCCTTAATTATCCTTACTTGCTTTATTGTATTTTTTTTTTTTTTAAGTTTTTTTGAGATAGGGTCTCGCTTTGTGGTTCAGGCTGGGCCTGAGCTCAGCCTCCAACTCACATCACAGCAATCCTCCTGCCTCTGCCTCCCGAGTGCTGGGATTACAGGCGTGAGCCACCATGCCCGGCACTGTGGTATGTGGTACTGGTTGCTGCTGGGAGTGAGTTTCCACGCCCAGTATAGTATATGGTCACCGGGGATCGAACCCAGGTCCTTGCGCTTGCGAGACAGGAGCCGGAACCACTGAGCTAACTCCCCAGCCTAGAATTTGAAATTTTAAAGATACTATTTACAAACAAAAATATAAACTGGGGATAAATTCAACAAAAAACATACAATACTAAAATTTTTAACACTAACATCTATAAAATGCTGCTTAAAACAATTAAAGATAGCTAAGTAAGATGAAATATACAGTAGCATGTTAACAAAGCAAGAGACAATATTAAGATGTCAATTCTTCCTAACTTGAAGCATATATTTAATACAATATAAATCAAAATTCCAAGTGGCTTTTTGAAGAAATTTATAAGCTAACTCTAAACTTCATATGGAAATATAAAGAATACAAAAAAGCCAAATGATTTCAAGAAAGAACTAATTGCAAGATTTATAAAGCAACAGTAATTAGAAACGTGTGGTAATGGCATAGAAATAAAACAATTTCAGGCCAGGAATTTAGCTCAGTGGTTCCAGCATCTGCCTGGCAAGTGCAAGGTCCTGAGTATGATCCCCAGTAACCACATACCACAGTGTCGGGTGTGGTGGCTCATGCTTGTAATCCCAGGATTTGGGAGGCGGAGACACGAGGATTGCTGTGAATTCAAGGCTGGCCTGGGCCACACAGTGAGTTTGGGGCTAGCCTGAACTACAAAGTAAGACCCTAAAATTTAGGTTGGTCCTGAACTCCACCTCAAACTCAGAAATTCTCCTGTCTCTGCCTTCCAAGTACTGGGATTATAGGCATGAGCCACCACACCTGGCTTTGTGGTATGTGGTACTGATTGCTGGTAGGCCTAAGTCACTACGCCTGGCACTGTTGTATGTGATCACCGGGGATCGAACTCCAGACCTTATTCTTGCAAGGCAGGCACCAGAACCACTGAGTTAAATCCCTGCCCCCCCCCAATTTTTTAAATTAAAAAACAAAACAATTTCACTAATAAAGGACCACAGAAAACCCAGAAATGAATCTACCTATATAGTTAATTTGTTAACGACAAAGGTGCTAAGGCAACTCAACAGAAAAATAATCTTTCTAATAAATGTGCTAATAAGAGAAGAGTCATAAGCAAAATAAAACAAACTCTTGACTCTTCATTCATATATTTACTAAATTAATAAAAAATGGGTTACAGACCTAAATTTAAGAGCTAAAAACTGTAAGACTTGTAGAAGACAACACTCAAGGAAAACTTTGTGATCTCTGCTTTAAGAATAGGACAGAAAAAGCACCAGCTAGAAAAAATACATCAATTGGTCTTTAAAAAATTAATCAATCTGCCCCTCAAAAAAAACTTTTAATAAAAAGACATCCCCCAAAATAGAATATACTTGCAAAATAATTGTAAGACAAAGGACTTGTATTTACAATAATTTTTTTTAAAACTTCGCACAAGAAGATGATAAAATTATTAAAAAACAGATGTCAATTCTTTAATTAAATAATCTACAGATGGCAAATACACAAACAAAAAGATTTTATACTGATTAGTCACTACGGAAATGAAAGCCATGATACACTACTATAGACTCAGTTAAACAGCTTTAAAAGACTGACTCTATTGAAAATTGGCCCTGAAGTCAAGCACCTGGAACTCTCATAAAACACTGGTAGAAATGAAAACAACTTTGGAAAAAGTTAGCAAGTTTCTTGAAAACTTAAGCTATGTATGACCACATCATTCTATTCCTTGTTATCTAACAGATATGAAAACAGATGTCTACATAAACACTATGTGTGAGAATGGATAGCAACGATTTATAGATACTGAAAACTATAAATCTAAAGGTGTATTACTGGGTAAATACAAAAAGAAACGACGATGTGCCCGTGCAATGAACATTAACCTTAAGAAATGTATTAACACCTGCTACAACATTAACAAATCTCAAAATAATTTTTCTGAGTGAAAAATACAAAAAACTCAAGCTTTACGATTCCATTAAATGAAGTTCTAGTCAGTAATGGCAAACCTTTTAAAGATGTGCCCAAACCGCAACTTGAAATCCTCTTACTTATTGCAAAATGCCAACACTACAATTAGAGGAACACTGAAGCTTTTAGTTAGAAAAGAAAACTCCTACATCAGCATCTTCTCTTAAAGAGTAACAAATAACACATGTGCCATAGGTGTACCACCACTGTTCCAGGAAATGCAGATTAAGCTATGATGAGAAAAAGCAGATTCAAACAGAATGAGGGAAGAAGGGATAAATTACAAAGGTGATAGAAAATTTCTGGATCTGAAAAGAATCTTCTTTTTCCTCATTGTGTAAAACGATTTCACAAATGTGTGTATTAAAACTCGTATAGGGCTGGGGATTTAGCTCAGT
The DNA here is from genome assembly GCA_004026965.1 of Petromus typicus. NCBI lineage: Eukaryota > Metazoa > Chordata > Mammalia > Rodentia > Petromuridae > Petromus > Petromus typicus. The sequence continues at coordinate 5,180 of PVIR01000236.1, forward strand.
GGTTCCGATGCCTACCCTGCAAGTGCAAAGTCCTTAGGTTCAATCCCTGGTAACCACATATAACAATGTCTGTAATCCCAGCACTTGGAAGGCAAAGGCAGGAGGATCGCTGTGAGTTTGAGGCTGGCCTGGGCTACATAGTGAGCTCAGGGCCAGCCTGAACTACAAAGCGAGACTGTCTCACAAAAAACAAAACAAAAGAAAACAAACCCTCTTATATATATGAAATTTATCATGTTAACTTTACCTCAATATAGCTCTAAAAACATACTAAAAAATGAAAAAAATCATTATCCAGGGGCTGCTCACTGATCTCAGAATTAAACTAGGATTCCTTTTGATAGAAAGGGGAGGAAAAGACAAAATGTAAATAACAAAAAATCCCCAGTGAAGAAAAAAAATACTGATCCTCACACAGCCACAACAAAGAAAATATGATTTTCAGCTGATTGCTATCTAAGTCTTAAAGATTTTTGCCCTCTAAGACAGGGATAACTATATATCAAACTCTTCTTCCTTGAATTCTTTTAAAAACTGGATGACACAAGGAGTTCAAAAGCTACAAAGTAAGCTATGAATGCATGATTATCTGTTTGTATTACAAATTATCCTAGGTCTGGCACATTATTTCAGTTAGCTGGGTATTTTTAGATGCTGTAGTCAGCAGTCCATGTTACTAATATCTTCCCTAGTTTCAGGTTCTTTTTCAACTTAGTAGATCACTAAAGCTTTATGTGAGTCAAGAGTATTTATCATATTTTACTAAAAGTCAGTATGTGATGTATGATGCGTAATATCCAAATATCTTCTGTTTATTTTGGCCATATTTCCCTATGTTGTCCAATTAGACAGATATTTTATATTTCTTTATTCTTTTATTCTACTAACACCCACCAAAAAGAAGAAATGAAGTTATTGAAACACTTTTGCTTTAATTAATCCATACTGGCTTCTAGTATTAGTTCTTATTTTTAAAAAAATTGTTAAGGGTCGGGGATTTAGCTCAGTGATTCCGGCGCCTGTCTTGCAAGCGCAAGGGCCGAGGTTCAATCCTTGGTAACCACATACAATACTGGGTGTGGAGACTCACGCCCAGCAGCAGCCAGTACCACAAACCACAGTGCCAGGCGTGGTGGCTCACGCCTGTAATCCCAGCACTCGGGAGGCAGAGGCAGGAGGATTGCTGTGATGTGAGTTTGAGGCTGAGCTCAGGGCCAGCCTGAACTACAAAGTGAGACCCTGTCTCAAAACAAACAAACAAATAATAATAATAAATTTTAATAACCCATCATAAATCTTACTTTGTCAACATCAATTGCACTACATTTTGAAAAGTAGAATCCTCTCACTGTCTCCTTCCAGAACAGTAATTTGTCTGTGTCCAGTTTTATAACACTTCTGCCTTACAGATACTCCAACATTACTTATCAATATGATAACTTGGATTTAGTGCCCTTATCAAGAGAACTTTTTCTTATTTTTCTTGTATGAAGTTTATTTTATTTGATGAAAACTTGAAGAATGAGATGGAACCACTGATTTTTCACACTCTCTCAATGATTCTACATAATAAGCCTTTGCTAAAGTATTTTTATAAAATTACTTTATTTGCCATAGTATTTTTAACAGTTTAGCTTAGATAATGAAGTCTTCCAAATACTACTTTCATCTTTATTATTTCTTCATGTTTGGGGATTCTGTATTATTCTGACCACTCTGAGACATACTGCTTTGTGGTCTTTATCACAAAGTAGAACCTGTCCATTAATCTTAGTGCCCACTTTTCTTCACTGTAATTTCTGAATATATATCTTGAATTTCATTTTTGAGAATCTCTCGTTCTTAAATCATTTTCCCAGATCCAGCTCAAGACTTGGATCATGAGCTGACACTTCCTTCAGCATTTGTGAAATCTGATTCCTAAGCCTGTGGCATGTTTTGTGATTTTGAGCAAAGATTTTCTTCCTGGGTAAAACAGGCCTTACAATGTCAAATACCATGTGGTTCACCTATGACTTCTGTTAGTTATTTTTTATTTAACAACCTGCACTCTTTAAAAGGCAAAATGGTAAAGAAATATATGTCAAAGATTTATTATTGCATCTGAACTGAGTAATGCTGAGTAGAAAGGTGTTTAATTGTATGCTACCTTAGCCTTGTGAATTTTAAAATTCAATCTGGCTCTTTGTCCTTTGAAAGCTTACAACATTATATAAGGAATCTAAGATTTACAGTTTACAAAAGACTTTATCCCTAAAATTCCTTCTCAGAACATCCTGGCAAATCTATTCCTATTCTGAAGTAACTTTCTTATGACAAAATCCTTGACATGTAACACCTAAATGATCACTGGACAACTCTGCAAAAGAAAAAGGTTTTATTAACTCTCCCAGAACCATTCTAATTTCAAGTGTTCTCCTTCATTCTCAATAGTTATCTCTGCTAGAACACTCCAACTTCAAAGAGGCTTACATATCTTTGAATGGTCTGGCCTACCTTTCATCTAAATGCACTCTTGTATCTCAAAATATTCTTGACTCCTAGGCACTATGCCTTAAACCTAGAATACTAGATATCAGTTCAGAATATCATTACAAACTTCTATCAGTGTTTTTTAAATATTTATTAAGTTCGTAAAATTTAAATTTTATTTATTTACTTTTTTGTGGTACCAGGGATCAAACTCGGGAACTTGCACTTGAGAGGCAGGTACACAGCACCTCTGAGTTACACCCCTAGCCCTTAAACTGACTGTTGTTGAAACTGTTTCATTCGACATACATTTAATGATTATACTGAATTAAATGGTCTAATGTAAGAGAGAAGTTAGGGTCCAAAGACAAACTTCATCCTCTTTTATGTTTTGTTTGGCTTAAGACAAGGTCTTGATATGTAGTCCAGACTGGCCTTCAACTCATTCCCATGAGCATCCCCTGCCTCCACCTCCCAAGGTATTACAGATGTGTGTACCATGCCTGGCTATCCATCCACTTTTACTCTTATCTCAGACTGGTCCTGTGACACTAGTAGTATTCTGACTAAACTCCAGATCAAAAGTATCTCTAAAGAAGAAATCAGAGGCCTGAAATCACGAGGGTTATATTAAACTGCCAACCACGAATACTTTTAATTCAAGTGAAGACCATATGGCCAAAGGGCTTGAAGTTCAAGGGATCAAAGGAACAGGACACAGTAGGTGTTAAGCCCTGGCAAAAAGTGCCCAAGAAGATCTGTAAATTCTGGTTTTCAGAAGAGGGTACTAAGCTAATACAGCATCTGAATTCTCAGATACATGGTACCTATAGTCTAGGGTCTTTCAGATGAAGGAGCCATCCCTAGAAGCTGAGACCTGGCAACTTGTAAACACCAGAGGTTGTGTTAAGAGAGTACAGATAAATTGGCTGGGATAATGCCCTGAACACTCACATATTTTAAATCTGTAAGTGATTCTGTGACTGGGGTTGAGAACCCTGAGTTTATGAGAATAAATAACCCTTGCCTTCATAATATCAACAAATTAAACAACTAAAAATATAAACAGTTAAAACACAATGATCCAGGTAGGTTAAATATTCAAAAGTTTCTAAATTTAATATTTTTAACAAACTTTGGTACTCTTTAATGGGGGAGCAGGGTTAAACTACACATCAGGTTAAAAACTGGAGGCCAGCAGAATGCTGTTCACTCAGCATTTCTTCATTAGAATGCAAATTAAGAACATGATATTGACAGCTTTTTTTTTTTGTAGGGCTAAGGGAAAAAATGAGAATTAAGCTGTGTCTTATACTGGTACAAATTCCCATTATGGAGTGCAATCATGATGCATATATGTAATGTACCAATAAAGATTAAAAAAAAAAAAGAACATGATATTGAAGGAACCTATTCTAGGAGCCTACTGTGGTGCCAACAGCATCTTCATTCATCATTCACAAAAGATCAACTTCATAAATTTTCTCTGAGCTTAGTGTGCATATTCTAATTATTGGTAATTATTGAATTATCCAAAGGCAAATTACACTCAATATTAACATTCAAAATCCCATTCTTTTTTTTTTTTAGGTTTTTTGAGACAGGGTCTCACTTTGTAGTTCAGGCTGGCCCCGAGCTCAGCCTCCAACTCACATCACAGCAATCCTCCTGCCTCTGCCTCCCGAGTACTGGGATTACAGGCATGAGGCACCACGCCCGGCACTGTGGTATGTGGTACTGGTTGCTGCTAGGCGTGAGTCTCCACGCCCAGTATTGTATGTGGTTACTGGGGAATCAAACCCCCACCCTTGCGCTTGCAAGACAGGCACTGGAACCACTGAGCTAACTCCCCGGCGCCAAAACCCCATTCTTAAAGTTATTACATTTATAATTTTAATGAAATAAATTAACATTGAAACATATCACTATCAACTTGAAAGCTTCTGATAAAAATGGAATCAGAATCTTATCTTTTAAAAGCACTATGTAAACAATTTATTTAGCAGGTCATCTTTAAGAAGAAACTGCTATGAAATATACTTTTTTTTCCCAGTCCAAATATAATTAATTATTGTATCCTTTCTAAACCCTTATCATTTACTTTGGCTTGAAAAAGAAATTCATTTTTGAAGCAAGCTTCAAAATATTTTCAACTCCTACTAATTAAAAAGTATTAATGATTTAATAAAATATATATTCAAGGTATCTTGGAAAAATGTGGGCTATAACAAAATCAAAATTCTGTGGAATTTCTATGAAACTTAGATAATAAAAGCTCACAGAGATGTGGGTTCTTGGTCTGGAGAAGAGATATGTGGGTTCTTGTTACAGTTCTATCACAAACTACCTACATAACCTTAATTAGCTAGCCTCATAAGAGTAGTGATCACTCTGTAACTTGCATATGTGTGTGTGCAGATGTGCACAAGGGTATATTAAGACTGAAGTCTAGTTTGGATCTAAAATTCTGTTTCTAGCAAAAAAACAATGAGGAGTTTGGAGATTATGGGTTATCTATGTAAAATATCACATCTTGTTCTAATTTTAATGTACTTCAATGATCTAAAATTATTTTAAAGCCTATGATTGTAACTACAAATATACAAAAGGATTGTAATACTGATACCAATATATTATTAGTGCTAGTATAAAGGACCAACAGTTCTAAAATTAGCATGTTAATTTTAAAATGTGTTATGGAGAAGTTTTACTTCACTCACTCATCACTTTTAAACACTCATGTTGCTTGGTATGTCATTATTCCTTCTCCCAAATCTATTCACCATAAATGCTAAAGTTTTGTTTTTGTTTTTGTTTTTGTTTTGTGACAGGGTCTTGCTATGCAGTTTGAACCTGCTATGTAATCTAGCCTGGATTCAAACTCATAGTGATCCTCTTGCCTCAATCTCCTGAGTACTGGAGTCACAAGTGTGCACCACCACACCCAGCTATAGTATTTTCTTTTGTCATAAGTCAACTTTTCACTTTACTGGCTTACAGAATGGGGGAGAGAGAATTACAGGTTTAAGTATAACTAAACTTTTCCAGAAATCAACAACTGATTCCTAACCTAATTTTCCAGGACTAAGAATTTGCTGAAACCATCAAAACACCCAATTATAGGTGATATGAGAGAGAGTAGACCTCACATTAGAAAGCTTATACTTATTCAGTTTATAAGCAAGATTCAAGCAACTTACCATTGTTCCAAAAGGAATGGCTCTTGAAGCATGGTAGTAAATGGCTATAAAATTGATGAAGAAGGCAGTCCCACATACCATAGCTGGGATAAGAAATGCCCCAATAAACATCTGCTTTATCCATCTCCTTCCTGAAAGAGAAAAGCATAAAACTAGAGCTAGACAAAGATGTTTTAATGTTTAAAATTTAACTATCTAGGGCCCAATAACTTATTTACAATTTTAATATAAAGATCATGAAGTGGCTAGGGATATAGCTCAGTGGTTCCAGTGCCTGCCTTGTAAGCACAAGGTCCTGAGTTCAATCCCTGGTAATTAAAAAGAAAGAAAAGAAAGATCATGAAGTTTGATATTTTAAATTGTTCCAAAACAATAGCTAGTTGTTCCAAAGCAACAGCTAATGGAAAACATCCTCATTAGCTCATAAAGAACATAAAGATTTAAACTTGGATCATTACTAAAATTTTACTCTACATTCATAAGCAAAAGGGCTCAAACAGGAAAGGCTATAGGGAAAACAGGTCCCAAACTTTTGTTTTTCTCTATAGAAAGTTCAGTTTAACAGCTGTCTCAGAGAATTACTATCCCCAATATTAATATTCCTCCAGAAAAACTCCTTGATTTTGAACTTTCTGTATTTCTTCCTCAGATGTTTCAACTAATAGCCAGCATTTGAACAATACCACAAAAACTGCTGGCAGCTTACCAAAGTATTCTTCTATTTAATCCCTAAATTTTCCTTTCTTCTACTTTTCATTGTTTTCAGATTCAGACATGTATTGATAAAAGTCCTTAAATAAATCTCTTTATCTCTCCCTTTCCTTCAAATGATTAAAAAGAATCCCCCCCACACAATCCACAGGACATATGGGCACTTGGTTCCCCACACACTTGGAGATCTAGTCAAGCCCCGGCTTCAAACTAGGCCAACAGCATTATTCAGTGCATTGTTATCAGTGAGAAGACTTTGAGCTCTACTAAAATTCAAATCTTGCCACTAAAAATTCTTGATTCCCTTAGTAGATTTCCACATTTTAGGTCTCTATTGATTTTCTGGGATTATTCAGACAAAATATTTTCAGACCCTCTCGGGGAATTATCAATCAAATATATAATCAATATAATATATATAATGATAATATAAATATATTATCAATCAAAATATAATCTTTGTAAGATTTAATAATCCTACATCTGACCTCGAACTCTTAGTTTTCAAATGTAAATACCAAAAAAGAAAATAGGCTGGGTATCCTTAATTTTTTTTTTTTTTTTCAAACAGTGTCTCATTTTTGTAGTTCAAGGTGGCCCTGAGCTCTCTCTCTATGTAACTCAGGGGAGCCTCAAACTCACAGCAATCCTCCTGCCTCTGCCTCCCAAGTGCTGGGATTACAGGTGTGATCCAGTACGGCCAGCACTGTAACTGTGTTACTGATTCCTGGTGGGTGTGAGTCACCACGCCCTGCATTGTTGTATGTGGTCACCAAATATTGAACTCAGGCCCTTGCACTTGAAAGGCAGGTGCCAGAACCACTGAGCTAAATTCCCAGCCCTGGGTGTCCTTAATTTAAAACCAAACTAAAAGTAAATTTATGTCCAAGTATAAATTATATTTCTCATTTTATATAAATTTATTTGTGCTACAGAGACATTTTTCTGGAAGTCACCAACTGAAATTTTAGTCTAACTAGTTTTTTGGTCAAATTCAAACCTTTAACCTTAGGCATCCCATTTCCTTAGGATGAAGCCCAAATGGCAAGACTTATTTCCCAGACCTGAAGGTAGAATTTAGAGACTGAATATCTAACTAAAACAGTCAGAAATCTACAGGCAGTTCACAGATTAGCTATACAAAAGGTACTGATCCCCAAGTCAAGTAGAATCTTTGAAATAGCAAATAGGATCTTTTGAGTAAATTTTAAATGATTCTGTGTTATGATATAATTGATAAGTCTTTCATCTAGTAATGCTGGTATTTCTTAGGATAAACTGTGGAAATCTTATTATATGAAGTTTCTATCTTGGGAATGTAATTTTAAGCCCTTTCAACAACCATTCATAAACTAAAACACAGATACACTGTTTTCAGTATTTTTCTGACTCTAGATTATTTCAGGGAACTTTAAAACCACTGAATGTCACCACAGAAACATGAAGGGTAAGTACCCTTATGTTATCTCCATCATTTCTAGATCACAGCTGTAAAGGAATGAGGAGGTATTTAAGGTGAAGTACCCTAAGCAAGAAATAATGACACAAAATACAGAAATACTTGCAAAGGATCCTTTGATAAATATTTAAGAGAACTGAAAGAGCTCTCCTTCCTACTTTCCTTCTATTGATCAGAAACTTTAATATATACCATTAGGCTGTTTTCATATTTACCTGTAATAATGTCATGCTCTATGTGGAGTCCTCACATGGACCACACCTAGGGAGCTGGTACTTCAAAGCAATGTAATTCAAATAACTTAAATATATTATCCTACAGGTTTCTCAAGGCTAATTCCACAATGGAGATATCTATTAAGTATTCATAATTTTAGGAAATAAAATGCAAGGATTAAATAAAAATAACATAGAACACATAGTAGATTGGTGGAAGTCAGTGAACTGGGATAGCAAAGGATTTTATAATAGCTATACTACCCATTTTAAATTCCAGTTATGTCTTGGAAAACATTAGCACCTCTAATTAAAAATACACAGTAATAACCGTTAAATTACCTCCTTGTCTAGCATATAGACTTCCTCCAAAATAACCATTAACTGGAGATGTAGCAGCATAGACAAATATGGCTGTGCTGAGCATTGATCCTCTCCTAAAAAGGTCAAAACACAAGAAAAGTTAGAACAGTTTAGAAAAAAAAAAAAATCACAGTTTCCCCATTAGATTAATTTCATTTCAAGAATAAAATTTAAAAGACAAGAAGACCACATTCTGGTCTATAAAAGACCTGAAAAGGTTCTATGGTGAGTTAATTCATATTAAAACTGTTATTAAATACACCAAGCTACTATTTTTTCTAATCTACAGTTAAATTTCATAATATATTATAAACAAGTATTTCACATTTGCTTGGCAAAAAGATAAATTAGGCACTACAACTGTTTTTGCAACCTTGTAAGTCAAGCCCACCATATGGAATAGGATATCCTCTGGTTTAAAGACATGAATAGAATACTCTTTTTCATAACTTGATTCCACTGCTTTAAGAGTCTTGCTTAGAAATAAAATAGAAGCAGGACAACTTATGTTAAGCATTTTTATATAAAGTGGTGTAACACTGAAACTTTCTCTATCAGTTTCCTTTACACTGTCAAAATGATTTTCAAAAAAATTACAGATCCTTAAGTTTTTATTAACTCAGATTTACAATCCTAATTGTTCTTTTCAGACATCTAGGGAATTCATACTAGTCCTTCTGTTGAATAAACTGGGAAAAAAATTATTATAAATGCCTACTTGCAAAGATTAAAATGACAAATAACAATATCATTTGCTATAAAACAGAAATGT
>PVIR01000236.1:14471-77040 GCA_004026965.1 Petromus typicus
ATTCCCCGGTAACCACATAACAATACTGGGCGTGGAGACCCACACCCAGCAGCAACCAGTACCACATACCACAGTGCCGGGCGTGGTGGCTCACGCCTGTAATCCCAGCACTCGGGAGGCAGAGGCAGGAGGATTGTGATGTGAGTTTGAGGCTGAGCTCAGGGCCAGCCTGAACCACAAAAAAGCAAGACCCTGTCTCAGAAAACCTAAAAAAACAAAAAAACAAAAAAAAAAACAGAAATGTACTTATTAACCTATGACATATTTCCACCAACCAGTCTTGCAATATTTAGCACTCTTCTATTCAAATATCTTTGCTCATTTTCTTAAAAAGGATATATTAACTGAAAACACTGCCATATTTCATTCCGAGCAATATACAGGTAAACACCAGTATAATACAGGAATCTGTCATTCTTGATTTTAAGAGATCCTAGATTTCAAAGTTTAAACTGATTTGTTTTTTCAAGAACCCAATAAAACTCTACAAATATTTTTCAAGTACTTACAGGGTACTGTTATGGATCTATGTGTTACAGCTGACCGAGATCTAACAAAGCTGAAATAAAAAGGCTGCTTTCAGCAAAAACCAGCCTAGTTCCAGTAAGAAGTTTCTACTGTCACCAGGAAGAGGTGAAAGCACTGCCTGTGTGACCGAGGACTCAATATGCCTTCATGTTAAATTTCAGGTCCCAAAAGATAGGTAGAATACCCGCCAGGCTTACAAATAAAGACTTCTCCTCCCTTCTCTATTCATATTCTATGACATTTCACTCACCCCTCTCCCATGAACTATTTTTGTCTACACTAAAACGGAGGCAGCCTCAGTATTGACACAGGCGGGGGAACCACTAAGCAAGCCTATGCCTACACTTGCAACTAGCTTACCACTCTCCACCAAAAGGTCCAGAGCAGCAGCAGCAGCATACCAACCATACTGTCACTATTACATTGCCTTCTCAAGAGTTAGTATCACACATTGCCTATCAACAGTGATAAAAACCCACACCTTGAAAATACTTTTTCCTCTCTGACTGTTATGATAATCACAGAAGCAAAGTAATTTTCTCATGTTATGTTATCTTTAGAATTTCACTTCTGGCATGATTCATCTCAATTTTATGTGGAAATTTTTTACTCTGTCATAGCTTATTTTGCTATTAGTGTTACTTTCATTTCTATAATAGTAAATTAAAAGTCTACAGTAAGATTGCCTAAATTCAAATCTCAGATAGTAACAGTTGTGTGATCTCAGTCAATTACTCAGCCTCTCCAAGCTTACCTTTCCCTTGTCCTAGAACAGAGATAACATACCCTTTTACAGAGCTAATGTGAAAGATTAAAGAAGCTAATATGCATAAAATAAAAAACATAACACCTCACTTACATTTTGGCTCCTCTTACAGCAATACTTCTTGCATTAGTATTCATAAATAATTACTTTAACTTCATATAAATATACTGTAAAACAGCAATTTACAGTAATAGCAGTAAAAAATAATGCATGACTTGCCTAATATCCTCTATTACAGAGTTGTTTTCTATTTCTAAAAACTGAAGATCTTTAGAAAGTTTCTGCATTAAAGAGAGATTGCCAAAGTATAACACTAACATTTTGAAAAACAAAACAAAAATCTGGATTCTTGGAAAAGTTATTCTCTAGGGGTTCATAAAGCTGAATAATATACTCAGTGTCAATTCAAAAGTGATGAATTTAAGCCAATAATTAATGTAAAGTAGAACTTGCGGGAGGGTTTCAAATTATTTCTTACATTTAGGATTCAGTCTATCTAAAATATATTATTCCCTAAAATACAAACTATTTATTCGCCATAACTCGGAAGTTTTAAATTTTCACACTTATTTAAAGCTACACAGAAACAACTTTGTTGTTAATACATATTTCAGTTCAACAAGCTCTGATCAGGTTCCTTCCACGTGCAAAGCTCTTTGTGTAGTTACAGTACTTTGAGAATTAAAAGGTTAAGCTGAAACCCAACCCTTACTCTTAAGGAATCCACTAAGAAAGGAAAAAGCAATTTATTACACAGTAAAATATTTAATACAACCAGAGTTATTCTTTCTGCTCTAATTTGTTGCATGTGTTTGAAATAGTAGGTACAAATACATTCTGAAGTAACCTAGAGGAATGAAATAAAACTAGAAAACAGTTATTCTGACAGAGGGCATCGTGGAGTAGCACAAAGTACCTGAATCAGAACCACCGCCACCTAAGTACTGGAGAACCTTTGCTTTACAGATGCTGCAGCTCTTTGCGCAAACGGTGATAGAACTACTTTTGGGAATATGTAACTTCTTTCAATTCAAAGACCTCAAATCAAAATTTCTAATAGTTTTGTTAAGAAAAAAAACAGCATGTAAAGATAAGATACTTGTCTAGGATTTTTGCTTTTAAGCCATTATCCAATTACTCTGTAATCTTGTATGAATTTTCTATAACTCTTTTTACTATTATTTATAATCTTTCCATTCTGTAGTCTAGATTTGGAGAAAAATGTGAAGCACTAATTTAGTGACTGTATAATCCTAATAATTCTTTTTTTTTTTTTTTTTTGAGACAGGGTCTCGCTTTTGCGGTTCAGGCTGGCCCTGAGCTCAGCCTCCAACTCACATCATAGCAATCCTCCTGCCTCTGCCTTCCGAGTGCTGGGATTACAGGGGTGAGTCTCCACGCCCAGTATGGTATGTGGTTACTGGGGAATCGAACCCGGGCCCTTGCGCTTGCAAGACAGGCGCCGGAACCACTGAGCTAAATCCCCGGCCCAATCCTAATACTTCTCATGAAAATCTAGTTGAATAAATATTCAACTTCCCAGAAAATGGAAAAATAAAAAAAATCCAGTTCGCTTTGTTAAACAGCTCTGAACTGAAAGTAACCACTGCTTAACTCTCTAATAGAACATAAGCTTTATAATCAACCAAAATGTTCAGTAATGCTAGTAGTATTTAGCCTGTGTAGAGAAATAGTTATTACTTTCCTACAATATTCATAGTACTTAAATTCTAATACAATGGAAATAAGCAACTTTTTATTATGATCAACATAAAAGGTTTCAATCATTAATACTATTCAAGAACTAAAAGTAATAAAGTATAAGCACTTACTCTGTATATAAATCTTCTATCATTGCAACAATAATAACAATGAGAGACACAGCGAATATCTGACATCCAGAGCCAATGAGAGAGGAAAATATCAATGGGTGACTTGATGGTCTAAATACATCTCCATGCACCTGCTTCCATCCATATTCATCTCCCAGGTCTCTATCCTATTTACAAGTATGTATGTACAGAGAAACAAAAACCATTCAGAATGGAATTAAAATGATCAACATCAACAGAGTTTTAAAAATACAGTTTTACATTTCCTCCCTCCAAATTTACAAGGTTTTTTTTTTGAGAAAGGGTCTCACTTTTGTAGTTCAGGGTGGCCCTGTGCTCAGCCTTGAACTCACAGCAATCCTTTTGCCTCTGTCTCCCAAGTGCTGGGATTATAGGCATGAGCCAGCACTGTGGAATGTGGTTCTGACTGCTGGTGGGCATGAGTCTCCACACATGGCATTGTTGTATGTGGTTACCAGGGATCAAACTGGGCCCTTGCATTTGCAAGGCAGGCGCTGGAACCACTGAGCTAAATCCCTGGCCCCAAATTTACAACTTTTTAAAGAGATTCAAGATAATGAGAAGAGAGATCTCATATTCAAAATATCACTGCCAGAGGATTGCCACAAGTTTGAGGTCAGCCTGGGCTACAGAGTGAGTTCAAAATCAGCCTGAACTAAATAGCAAGACCTGGTTTCAAATTTTAAAATAAAGGTCTCCAAATTAAAATAGCATGGCCTTAATAATAATGTCAAAGTGCTAGAGTTCAAAAGGATAACTCCTGGTGGTGCTCAAATAATCTTACAAGAACGGAAGGTCAGACTAGGGAGTAAAATGAAATGGTCAGATCTGGAAAATGGTACTGACTCTTTAAATTACTTCTAGACTCTATGACTGGGGCTTTCTATAGTGCCTGTATTGGTTTTCACATTTTGTTTTTGAGACAGGGTCTCACTATGTAGTTCAAGCTGGCTTTGAGCTATGTAGTCCAGGCTGGCCTCAAACCTGAGGTGATCCTCTTGCCTCTGCTTCTCACGTGCTGGGATTACTGGTGTGCACTATCATGGCTGCCTATGCAGTGGTTTTTAAAAAGCAGTCAGTTTTTCATGAGAAACAGCAGTCACTCAAAAAAATCTATTATTTCTTTTGGAGGGAATAAGGTGGGAAAGATCCTGGTCAGGTACATTTTGAGAAAGAACAAATACCTACCCTCTGATATTTTGAAAACTCATTTGGCCTCAGGACTTCATATAAGAAATTATGAACATTTCAACATTCAAAATAACACTGAGATAAACTGTTTCTATCAGTATAATGTAAAATGTTTACTCACCATATCATCCATTTCTTCTTCTTTACTGTACCGGGCATAATCTTTTCTTAAAGTTCTCATTAAAATCATTGAAACTAAGCCCACCAAGAAGATTACCATCATGAAGGAGTTGAAAATTGAAAACCAATGAATCTAAACCAACAGGAAATGAAATGTAACCAACATGAAATAAGTCACACAGATAATAGGTTTTATGATCACAACTAGATGTTTATGGAAACAAAAAATATAAGATCTTCTGCATAAAACTCCAAACCTAAGATATGTTAAGGAAAACTATTCACTTATCTTATTCACTTAAGAATTGATTTTCTTTATAGTATGCTTCCATAAGGAAGTTCACAATCAAATTTATTATACCAGTAAAGTACCATTTGGCCACATAGTATATACAATTCAGCATTACACAGAAAGAAGATGGGATCTGGAGTCAAACAGACCTGATTATTTTAACAAAGGCTATTAATTTCTAGCTATGTAGTCAGTTTTCTCATCTAAAGAATGGAGAAATTAAAATGATTTGTATGATTTAATAATATATATCAAAAGCAATCTATTGTGTCAGGTATAATATAGTAGTAACAACGTTAGTTCTCTATTCCCAGCTGAGCAATAATCCAAAAAACTTAAAACACTACAACCAAGCCATGACACTTTTCTGTCACAGACACAGGCTTTCTGAATTATCTGTTTTGCTTGTTTCTAGTTTATCCATCCTCTCCACTCTATTGTCTTGTTAGTTAGTTCTCTCCAAATTAGTTAGTTACACTTAGTACATAAAACACTGAAGTATTCCTTAGTTCCTCAATGCTCTGAAGACTACCAGGTTTGATTTCATCCACACATTAATCACAAAAGTATGTCTAGACTCTGGTCTGTAATCACAAAGTGTGCATCGAATTTGGCACATCTGATTTGAACCTGGTCTGTGGCACTGCCCCTTAGCCTTTACTTACATTTCAGTTACCAAAAGATCCTTAAGGATTGCTCTGAAACCTCTCTTCAAGGTCCCAACAGCATCTTCTGTCCTGTCTTCCACCGCCCAGAAAAACACGACATTTGTTTAAACTTATTTTCTTGGACAAGGTCTCACTACTCAGTAAGCCTCCCAGCTTCCTAAGTGTTAGGATTGATTATAGGCTTAGGCCACCATGCTTGGTTGTTCAAATATCCTTCTAAACTTTCTTTACTCCTGTCAAGTCTCCTAGAAGGAATTTCCCTTTTGAAGTCCATCTTTCTTCTAGGGCCATGTAGTGAACCTATAGCACGCATGTCACACGGCACACAGAGCCCTCTCAGCTGGCCGTTGAGTCAACTTGTCCCAGGGCAGCTCCCATAGTGGAGCTTTCAGGTTTAACTGCAGCGCTGGCAACTTTGCTAAGCAAGTGGATTCTGGGTTGCAGTGTGGGCACTCCATCTCTAAAAGGTTTGGAATTGCTGCCCTAAGCTCCAGATTTTCATTCACACAGAAGTGTTTTCCTTGTCTTATTTTGCACCCCTAAACCTTCACCTTTCTCCAGCATAAACAATCTCCAAAAGTCCTGAACTATAATGGTATCTACACCTTGGAGCTGTCATACTGTTTAAGTAGGATAATAACCGTAAAGTATATTAGCAGACATATCTAAACACACTAACATTGTCTCTGAAAGTTAGTGCTACTTTTATCACTTTCAAAGTATTTGACTTTTTGTCCTCTCATTCTTTTTTTTGAGACAGGGTCTCGCTTTGTGGTTCAGGCTGGCCCTGAGCTCAGCCTCAAACTCACAGCACAGCAATCCTCCTGCCTCTGCCTCTCGAGTGCTGGGATGACAGGCGTGAGCCACCACACCTGGCACTGTGGTATGTGGCACTGATTGCTGCTAGGCGTGAGTCTCCACACCCAGTATTGTATGTGGTTGTCGGGGGAATCGAACCGGAGCCCTTGCGCTTGCAAGACAGGCGCCGAAACCACTGAGCTATAACCCTGGCCTCCTGTTCTCTCATTCTTCTGATCTTTAGTCTCATCTTTCTTTCAATGTCAATATTTTTCATTTTTTCGCTACCAAGAATTGAACTCAATACTTTTCAAATATTACATGTTCCATTCGTTTCCTCACTTCCTCCAAAATACAACACATGTCATTTTTGTCTTCCTCAAATTTCTCTCAAGGGTGTGCAATGAACTTCTAAATATTTTCAGCCATCAATTATTTGCTCCCTCTACTTGATCTCTCTGCCACACTGATCTCACCTCTCCCATCCCACCTCACTTCTTTCATCTTCTATGCATTTCCTCCCACCCTTTTTGAACTTTGCATAACTTTTAGGCTCTTAGTACTCTGCTGTGACTTCTCAGACCTTCAGAACTTGTAACAAGCAGTGTAATGAAGACACACTCCACTTCTTGTCCCCACTTCTGCCCCAAATCGCTAACCTGCATTCTCACTCATTCAAGTTCCAAACCTCTGCTGACTATGACAATTTACATTTGAGAGCCTTCCTAGAATTTCCAATTCAGACTGCCTGAATGATTATAGTAAACTCACAACTGTTCCTCACATGTGGCACTCACTTTTCATTCTCTCATTTCTGCTCATGCTATGGTATTAGCCTTTCTGAAATAACATGTTCATATTCATCACTCCTCCATTAACTTGAGTGATATGCCCTTTTTCCTTCAAAGTTAAACTATTTCACTAGTAGTCTCTACTCCACATAATGTGGCCAGCTTCTCCAGTCAACCTTTCTTTCCATTATTCTATATATCTTAAACAGGCCTATTCCTGCTCAGTGACCCAAAAATACAGCTTACTAACTTCCATCTTTTTATTTTTTCATAACTTCTTTTCAGTGTGATATACTTCTATCCTCCTCCATTATTTACTCTTTAAATTACAACTTAAGCAGTCTATGAGAGGTCTCATATACACATTCTAGTTCTTCACAAAAATCTTCCTGCTCTAAAATTCTACAAGTGAGTCTATAGAAAACAATACACAATTTCCTGTCCTGCACAATTACAACAGATTTTAACTGACTTGGGCTAATCTGCTGACAACATCCACCGTCCACCGAAGTGAAAGGCAGTTTCGGCTTTGCTGTCTGCCCTGAGGCTTCAAGAACAGGGCACAACTCCACAGCTCTTCCTGAAAAGGAGAGACAATGGCTTCTGCCTCTTTTTAAGATCATTCCTTTCTTTATTCAAATATTTACTGAGTACCTACCAAAATCACACAGCAAACAATGAATTATATTTTGAAATGTCTGCCCCCAAAAAGTACATAAATTTATCATATCTATCTATAATGGTGGACTTTTCCAAAGATTTCATTTTGTTGCCTTTAGGAAATTAATAACACAGAAAAAGTTTTTTTTAAAGGACTCATATCTTCTTTTAGTCAATTTATTAACTTTTAAAGAGAAATTTTTTAGTTATATTTAGTAATAAGAAAAATACACCTAAACTTTCTAACATGAACAAAATTAGGGATCATATGTTAAGTGAAATGAGCCGGGCAAAGACAAGTATCACAGCTGGAGGGAGCACTCTGTAAACACAGCACTCTAGGAAGCTGAGGCAGAAGGATCCCAACTTTGAGCCCAACTGGGCAACTTAATGAGACTGTCTCAAACTGAAAACTAAAAAACGGGGACCTTGTATGGGTAGCTAATAGTGCCAAGCCCTGAGGTTCAACCCCTGGCACTCAAAAAAAAAGAAAAAGAAAGTACTGCAAGATCCTATTCATGCACAGAATCTAAAAAGGTTTATCTACCAGAAATTGAGAGATGAATGGTAGTTATCAGAAGGTGAAGAGAGTAGAAACAGAAAAAGATGGAAAAATTCATCAATAGGTACAAGTCACAATTAGATGAGAATAAGAAGTTCTGGTATGCTATTGTACAGTAAGGTGACTACAGAAAACAAGAACATACTTTATTTCTAAAAGCTAAACAAAAGGACTATGAATGTTTGTATCAAAAATGATAAATATCTGGAGATATTTACCCTGATTCAAACACTCTACAATGTATACGTGCATACCATCACACGGTACCTAATAAATATGTATAATTTTTATGTTTTATATTTCAGTTAAAAATAGAGCCAGGATTTAGCTTGGTGATTCAAGAGTCTGTCTTACAAGTGCAAGGTCCCAGGTTCAGTCCCCATTAACCACATAGCACAATGCCAATGCCAGGCGTGGTGGCTCCTATCTGGAACCCTAGCACTCAGAAGGCAGAGACAGGAGGATTATTGTGAGTCCGAGGATAGCCTGGGCTACATAGTGGGCTCAGGGCCAGCCTGAACTACAAAAGCAAGACCTGTCTCAAAAAATAAATAAGTAAATTTAACTTTTAAGACTATAAACATTTTTAATATAGCTCTCTTCTAAGATACAAATTTAAACCACAACCTAATAGGACACGGTGTGAATGGCCTAACACTTACAACATTCTTTAATTCTAAAAATTATGAAATGTGGTATAATTCTAGAATTTTTGTATCAGGAAAAACATTCCTTAAACATAATAAAGAATCGTGGTACCACAAGGAGTTCCTGACCCCAACCGCTGCACTCCAGCACCCCCTAGCGTTATTAATACTAGAACTGTGCTCTCCATTAGTCATCAATTTTAAACAGAATTGGAGAATAAGAAACTACTAATACCACTGCCTCACCCTGAGTACTTGCTGCATGCCACACCCCAAACCAAACTAAATGTCTTATGAGCATCATCAAAGAGAAACTGGCTACAATTCTGCAAAGAATTAGGGTCCTTGCTCCAATACTAAGGAAACAGAAGCTGAAGATCTGAGTCACTTGACAGGGCAGTGAATGGCAGGGCCAGTATTGGATTTGCCTTCAGTTCTTATGCCTATGCTTCTACTCAATGAGATAGAAACAAATGCTATACTTACATAGTAAATTCCATCCCCTCCCCACCTACTTTCATAAAAACACTGTGCTAACTCCCTCCTCTTTCACCTGCCTTGACAGTTTCACATTCTCCACTAACTCCACTGGCATATAAACATGCTCTTCTTATACCTTCAAAGAAATCTACTGACTCTGTTTTCTCTACAAGCCACTGTACCATTTCTCTGCACCTTTTTACAGCCAAACTCCCCACAAGATCATACTTCCATGGTGGTCCATGTCTATAATCTCAGGACTCTGGGAGGCTAATGCAAGAGGATCACAAGCTGGAGCCCAGCCTGGGTAACTTAGCAAGCTGGGTTTAAAAGTAAAAAAGGCCGGGATGCAGCTCAGTGCAAAGGCACTGGATTCAATCTCTACTATCAAAAAAAGGAAACAAACAAAACCTATACTTACAGTCATCAATTCCTCTCCCCTAGTCAGCTCCATTCAGATTTTTACCCATTGTTACACTAACCACTGTCAGGTTCACCAATAACTTCCAATGAATCCAATAGTCAATTTTCAATATGTCTCATCATGTAGTATGGATCAAGACGCCAAAGGCTTATGTGTTGAAGGCCCAGAGCCCAATTTGGCAACAATGTATGTGGAGAGAGGTGGTGGCAACCTTGAGAGACAGGTCCTAGAGGGAGGTCTCCAACCACTAAGACTGTATCGTCATCAAAGCAAATGGTGAGACTTTCCCTTTTCTTTCTCTCTTGATTCCCTGTCCAAAGGTGAGCAGCTCGGCTCTACCACATGCTTTCCACAGACTCACTGCCTCACCAGACTCCAAGCCTCACGGCCAACTAATCATAGAGGGAAAAATTTTCTCTTTGCCAGTTATCTCAAGTATTTCATTACAGTAAAAGGAAGCTGACTAAATACATCATGCTTGATCTGCCAGCCACAATTTGGAATTAATTTCTCTACTCTCCATAATCATTTTGTTCTCTTAGCTATTTTTTGTAATTTCCCTTCAAAGAGTTTAACTATATTCTCCTTTCCCCCTAAACACTTATTACCAATACCAGGAACTATTCACTTTTTACTCCCCGGCTGAAACATATTTATGATGGATCCCTTCCCCCTGCAACCCTTTACATATAAGGGTAAAACCCAAACTCTTTACAGTAGCCATGGATAATCCGGTTGCTACTACTTTTCTGACTTAATCTTCCTGCTGTCCTTCAAATAACTACAAGTATGTTTCCACATTTAACAGGCTATCTAATGGTGCTGCCTCTGCCTAGAATACCTTTCCCTTCAGATATCCACATTCCTTATTTCCTTCAACTATTTCAAGCACCTGCTCACAAGTCTCTCTCAGACGCTTTGTCTATCATATTTAAAACTGTACCTCACCATACCTGTGATATACTTGCTCTACTATTCTCCTTTTCTTCTTCCATGTACTACAGTCTGTGTTACTTATGAGAACAGAATGAAGCTCCAAGAGAGCATAGATCTTTGCCTTTTATTTTCTAATGTCACCTGTTATTTAGGATACCACCTGGCACATGCTCAATTAGTACGTGCTGAAAAATAAATATGATGCATTCCTCTGTAGTAAAAATGCTTGAAGGCAATGTTTCCCCCAAGTCAGCAATACCCAGTGGGATTAGAAATTAGACAAACATAAAGTTCCAATACCAAGTAACTGCTGAGACCCCTCATGTTTTCAAATATTACCTAAAATTTAGTCTGTGGCTATACTTGGAACTGGATTCTTAGAAAGAGGACTAAAACTAATTATACCTGAGGAGTACCATGCATGTAGGGGAAGAAACATGGGAAAGAAAAGTGTATCTTCAACAGAAGTAAGCTAAATCCCTCAGACAAAAATTAAATCCTATAGTTTTTTGTTTTTTTTTTTAAATCCTAGAACCCTGAGGAAGATTAGAATTAGTGATGAGCTCTAGAAACACTGACATAAATCTGAGATCACAAAATCTATTTTATTTATTTTTATTTTACAAATTTAAGAGTAGAATATGTTACTACATACATATATGGGGAGAGAGAAGTGATTAGGTAAGCAAATTAGTCTCCTTTTATTTATTTATTTTCATGCGAAGAAAATCTAAAATCTACTCTCAGCAAGTTTTTAGTATTATTTTTTTAATTGAAATCTTTATTGGTACATTCCATATACACATCATGATTGCACTCCATAATGGGGATTTGTACCAGTATAAGATACAACTTAATTCTCATTTTTTCCCATAGACCCACCCTACCACCCCCCTATATACATAAAATTTGTTTCCTTTCTTTTTGTTATAATCTCTTTATTTTTCCCCTTCACCCCGTTTCGCTTTGAGTATTTTCTATTTCACAATATATAGCATATATAGCATATATAGCATCTAGAACTCATTTACATCTTTATTTTCTCATACCAGAGAAAAGATACAATATTTACCTATCTGTGATCTATTTTATTTCACTTATGAGGATATCCTCAAGGTATGTCCATTTAGGTACAAATGATTCAAACTTATCATTTTTTATGGCAGAATAATTAATACTCCATTCTGTAGAAGAACCACAGCTTTTTTATCCAGTCTCCAGTTGATGGACATTTCGGTTGTTTCCAAGATGTAGCAATCACAAACTGAGCTGCTATAAACATGGGTGCACATATGTCACTATGATACGAGTCTTTTAATTCTTTTGTGTATATACCTAGTAGAGCAATGGCTGGGTCAAATGGGACCTCCAGTCCTAGTTTTATGAGGAATCCCCAAACTGATCTCCACAGGGGTTGTACGAGTCTACAGTCCCACCAAAGTGGAGAAGGGTTCCTTCTTCTCCGCAGCCTTGCCAACATTTGTTGCTGGCTAATTCTGAAATGGCAGCCATTCTTTGTGGAGTGAGATGAAATCTGTGTTGTTTTCATCTGCATCTCTCGAATGATACACTGAGCCACCTCATCTTTGACAAAGGAGCCAAAAATCCTCAATGGAGGAAAGATAGCATCTTTAACAAATGGGGCTGGAAAAACTGGGTTTTAACTTGCAAAAGACTAAAACTAGATCTAGCTCTTTCACCGTGTACCAAGCTAAAATCAAAGTGGATAAGAGACCTAAGTATTAAAACAGAGACTCTAGTGGTTCCAGCACCTGTCTTGCAAGCACAAGAACCAGGGTTCAATCCTCGGTAACCACATACAATATTGGGTGTGGAGACTCAAGCCCAGCAGCAATCCCAGCACTCGGGAGGAAGAGGCAGGAGGATTGCTGTGATGTGAGTTTGAGGCTGAGCTCAAGGCCAGCCTGAACTACAAAGTGAGACTCTGTCTCAAAAAACCTAAAATAAATAAGTAAATAAACCAGACACTGTAAACCTGCTGCAAAACAGGTTAGGTAAAATTCTTGAAGACACTGGCTTAGGGAAAGACTTCTTGAACAAAACCTGTATAGCACAGGAATTGGCAGAAGAAATCAGAAAATGGGACTTCATTCTTTTAAAAAGCTTCTGCACAGCAAAGGAAACCACCAACAGAGCAAAAAGGCAACCAACAATGTGGGAAAAAAATCTTCACCAGCTGTTCCTCAGACAAAGGGTTACTATCTAGAATATATAAAGAGATCAAAAAAATCAGCCCACCCAAATTTAAAGACCCAATTCAAAAATGGGCATCTGAAATGAACAGATATTTTTCAGAGGAAGAAGTAAGAGCAGCTAAGAAGCATATGAAGAAATGCTCAACATCAAAAATCTTTTTTATTTTGAGACAGGGTCTTGCTTTTCTGCAGTGCAGGCTGGTCCTGAGCTCAGCCTTGAACTCACTGCAATCTTCCTGACTCTGCCTCTGAAGTGCGGGGATTACAGGCGTGAGCCACCAGCCGGGCACTGTGGTATTGTGGTATGTGGTTCTAATTGCTGGTAGGCGTGAGTCTCCATGCCCTACACTTTTGTAGTGGTTATTGGGATCAAACCGAGGCCCTTGCACTTGCAAGGCAGGCACCAGAACCACTGAGGTAAATCCCCGGCCCTGAGATCACAAAATCTTATGAGCATCTCAAAGTTAGGCTATTAATAAATTTCAAAATTTCAGCTAAAAAGATTATATCAAAAGAAAGAAGAATCAATTCAGGCAGAAATTCAGAAAAATGGATATATCCCCTTGTATTTTGTGGACTTTTTAATCTCTATCCTCAAAGAAAAGAACCACCAAAATGAGGCCTATATTTACTCTCATGATCAAGTACTACCTATATAAAAAAAACTACCTATACAAAACTGTCACCATTACCACCAGCAGTTCTTCAGAGTTGAGATCCAGCTTTTATCTACTGGTGAGGGCTAGGATGCGTCAGGCATTTCTCTGATGCTCCTGTTTTCCCACTTTTTTTCTTGTTTTGGTTTTGTGAGATAGGATCTCACTATGTAATTCAGGGTGGCCTTGAACTCACAGTGATTCTCCTGCCTCAGCCTTCTGAGTGCTGGGATTACAGACATGCATCACCATGCTTGGCCTGATGTTCTTTTCTTTTTTTTTTGGTTTTTGAGACAGGGTCTCACTTTGTGGTTCAGGCTGGCCCTGAGCTCAGCCTCACACTCACATCACAGCAATCCTCCTGCCTCTGCCTCCCGAGTGCTGGGATTACAGGCATGAGCCACCACGCCCGGCACTCTGGTATGTGGTACTGGTTGTTGCTGGGCGTGAGTCTCCACGCCCAGTATGGTATGTGGTTACCGGGGATCGAACCCAGGTCCTTGCGCTTGCAAGACAGGCGCCGGAACCACTGAGCTAACTCCCCGGCCCCTGATGTTCTTTTCTATGTGGAAAAGTTTCCACTAGAAAAAAATTCATAGTCTCACTCTGATCTCTCATTCATTCCTTTACAAAAGGGTGGGTGCACTGTGTTGTTTCTTCTTACTATACGTTTTAAATGGGCAGGTGCCATATCAGGAAGCCTATAATAGTCTAGCACTGAATACGTTAACTCTAATTCTAAGTTTTTAAGTTTCAAGTAGTAAAAAGTCCATTTGACCATGGATAGAAGCTACATTCTCAAATATTACTATTATTAGTCATAAAAGTGGTATTTCGGTTTCCCAGTGTACTCTTCATGTATGTCTTACCTGGTTTAAAACACAGCATACCAAAGGCAACCTTTTGACTATTCCTCTAAAAGTCCTTACCATCCTTATGACTCAAAGCTCATATCTGAAGTCACCATTAACTTAACTGAATCTTGAAATCCATATCCCTAAATGCCTTATGTAAAAGAGATCTTCAGTGTTTCTGAAAATGACTTGCACATATGTACAATGTTTTAAAATATGTAAGACTATTTACCTACCCTATGTTGAAAAAACGATGGGTCAAGATATTTGTCAAATCGATCTTCAAATTTTACATCTGACTTTTTCCACTTTACCTGAAAAAAATTTTCATTTGAAAAGTCAAGGTTAGTAAACAAATAATCTGATGACAAGTCTGTGTAAAATCAGCTTTCTATTCTTAGAATTAAAGTTAAATAGAGAAATAATGAAACATTATTGACAGTGTGAGAAGTTGAAACAAGTATGACAAAACTATATTTCTTTATGTATTAACAAAATTCACAACTTTCTTTAGATAGGTTCATTTCAGTTTTCAAGGACTACCACTATATTTGGCTTATATTCCCTGAACTGATACTCATATGAAGAACTTAATTAATAGAGGCTCATGTCACAAGTGTTTAAACCAGGACTGGAGATTTAGCTCAGTGTTTCTGGTGTCTGCCTAACAATCACAAGGTCCCATATTCAATTCCCAGTACCAAAAAAAACAACAACACAAAAACTAGTATATGTTTAAACCAATTAAAATAAAAATCTGTACATCTTTATCTTCAGAGTACACTATTTTTATTACCAAAATCACATTCTCTGTAAGTTTAGTTATAGAAGTATTATTTGCATTTAAAGTTTTAAAAACTTTCAAAATTGGCTACAAGTGATGCACTCATTCCAGCGACCAGGACAATAACTGGCAAAGAGACTACCTACCCTGGATTCCTCTCTTTTTCTTTCCACCACTTGTAAACCTTACACAGCATAATAAATTTGACAGGTGCTAGAGCCCTGACAAGCTCTTATTCTACAAAAGTACATCTTTCCAAAAGATAAAGCAAACCATGGTAAATTATTCTACTTCAGTAACATTCAATACAGCACCTTCTCTATCTGCAACAGTAAAACAAATTTACAAAAGTGATATTAAGTACTGTGATCTATTAAAGTAGCCATGAAAATACATGGCTTGGGTTAGCTGATTGCCCAAGTATAATGGTAAATGTTGCTATAGAAGATGGTTAGTACTACAATTGCATTACTGCTAACTAATATGACAGGCATGAAATACAACTTCTCCTTGCTTTTAGGAAGTTTACACTGAGAATATTTAATTTTAATGTATTATACTCTTACAATTTCACACTCATTTTTAATTACTTTTCTGGTTTTTTGAAACAGGGTCTCACTATGTAGCTCAGATTGATCTTGAACTCACTATGTATCCTTGAACTAGCAGTGAACCTTCCTTCTCAGCCTCCGAATGCTGGGATTACATGCATGCACCACCATGCCCAGCTCTACATTTTCATTTACCAAAGCTCCAAAACATAAGTAATTCATAACAAACACTTCTTTTTACTACTATACTTTTTAATACTTACTGAATATGACATCTGAATTTTAGTATTTGGAACCAGTTTCACCTTTCCCTCACTAGTTAGGTTAACATCAACAATTCGATTTCCATTAAAACCTATTTCAAGTTTTTTATAGGTCCAAAGATAGTAATCTTCTCCATTTTCATCTGCTTCACCAACAATACCTACAAAAGAAAATTAATTCATAGAAGACAGTACTACTTAGCACTGAAAACACTCCAGAAGCTAAAAATTTATTAAAATTTCTTATACTGGCTTGACTAGTACTTATAAAACACCATGGACACACCAGACACACCATGGTGAAAAAAATGACGAAAGCTCAGCATAAGTGTTATTACTATCACCTCCATTGCAACAATTGTCATTTTATATAAGCATACTCCTAAACATTTCAAAAATTTAAAGAAATGAGATATCACCATTTATTAAGGCTAGCCAGCTATTAGTGATCAAGCCACAATTATAACCAAGGTTTCCAAAGGCCTAGTCCACTGCTTTCTCCAATAACCTATCACTGAACTCTGATCCGGTATTTTC
This sequence comes from Petromus typicus, assembly GCA_004026965.1. Taxonomy (NCBI): domain Eukaryota; kingdom Metazoa; phylum Chordata; class Mammalia; order Rodentia; family Petromuridae; genus Petromus; species Petromus typicus. Next base: position 31,049 of record PVIR01000236.1, read on the forward strand.
AGGCATTCAGTTTGCTGGTCATGAGCACTGACAGTATGCTAACAATTTTAAGAATTAGGAGAAACACGGACAAGAGTATATACAAGAGCAGATGCCAGGAGTGTGGCGGGGGGGGGGGGCGGGCGGGGAGGTTGGATCATGAAGAGAAAAATGTTACTAAACATCTTAACTATATAGTTGGCTAAGCTTTGTATTTTAAAGAATTTACTCAAATCCAACACTAGTGATTAGGTGTTTAGGAAATGTAAACAGCCATACCTCTTCTCTATGGTATGGATACACAAGAGCTACAAGTTTTTTCAGGTATTGAAAGTTTCCAAAAATAACAGTAAAACAAGCCATCTGAGAAATTATCCTACCAAAAACCACACCATAGTACTGCATGAAAAAAGCAGAATCAAACTTTAAAATTCTATTTACACAGTTCCTTTAAAAGAATAAGTTAATATAAAGTATGAGAAAAAGGGAAGCAAAAGATGATTCAGATTATCCCAAACACTTTTTAATTCCTTGAATCTAAAAGCTTATACTATATGAAAAGTTATATTTTGAAGGAGTTTCATGTAAACTCTGGCAATAGCAAAAATCCTTCTAGTAAAAGAGAACTATAAAATCAATATTAAAATCATTTTATGGGGGACAATGAAAACACACTGACATCATGATCCAGCATACAATCACCTTAAAAGAGTGACTACATGAATCTTGCTCATTATGCAAATATTCCTCAACTGTAAATATTACATATAATACTTACCCCATATTGGTAAATCATCTATGTACATCTGATACCAATAGTGATTTTTGATAGCATATACAAATGCATCTCTCTTTTCTTTATCTAAGTCAATTTCACAGTAAGTAGCTGGCATAACATCATCTGCATAAAATGGAAATTACAAATTAGTCCACTGGCTTGCAAAATAGTCACAGGAAAACCACAAGAAAAAAAAATTCCAGATTTTCCTGAAGATAAAATTTCTATTTATAATAGTTGAATCTGGGTGATAAATATATGAAGGTTCATTATCTTTTCCTCTTATGTATCTTGTTATCTTCCTTACAATAAAAGAACTTTAACAATATTTTCAGATTATCTTTATCATACTAAGTGAAAAAATTTTCTATATTAAACAATGTTAAGAACATTAATCAAGTAACATTAAAACTGATTTAAAAAATAGAAAGCTTAATATATGAAGTTTCCATTTAAAATATATGAAAGCGTACAAATATGACTCAACAGAGATAATAATGTCTAACTAAAAGATTTCTGAGATTAACATTCATTTTAAAATTCTTGGAAATACAGGGGCCGGGGATTTAGCTCAGTGGTTCCGGCGCCTATCTTGCAAGCGCAAGGACCCGGGTTCGATCCCCGGTTACCACATACCATACTGGGCGTGGAGACTCACGCCCAGCAGCAACCAGTACCACATATCACAGTGCCAGGCGTGGTGGCTCACTGTTATCCCAGCACTCGGGAGGCAGAGGCAGGAGGATTGCTATGAGTTTGAGGCTGAGCTCAGGGCCAGCCTGAACCACAAAGCGAGACCCTGTCTCAAAAAAAAAAAAAAAAAAAAAATGTTTCTACAACAAAAAAACCCCTCTAAGCCTGCAAATATTCTAAATGTCAATCAAAAAGATTAAATTATTTGGTATATTATTTAGGCAATTAGAAAAAACATAAATCAATCTAATCAGAAATTTTTAAAAAGTACAGCTTTGTTTTAAACTCTCTTAAATTATAATAATGGTTATTTAGAACTCAAATGCAACTCACCTGAAGACACATGATCTTCTTAAATACTGATTACAACTTCAATTATCAACTACAGTGGAATCATATTTTTATAGCTACCTCTCACATTATTTTTTTTTCCTCATTTTCCTTTTTGGTACTGGGGATTGAACCCAGGACCTTGAACTTGCTAGGCAGGCACTATACCACTGAGCTACATCCTCAAGTTGATTGATTGGTTTGTTTTAAGTACAGCCTGCAGTACATGCAGTTGACAAATCATCTTAGGGTGTGGATATATATGTATATATTACAACCTGTTTCCTTTTAAAATTCTCTTTGCCCCTCTTTTATTTTCCTATCCATTTTCATTCTTGCTGATATTATTAATCTTAGCTCATGTTCTAGCATGTAATGTTTATTATATTCTCTGAGGTTATTAGGTTCTTGTATATAGGACATCTTTATTATACTTACTTCCCCTTCCCATCCTCTTTACCACTTGTTCCCTTGGACCCTTTCTCTTATTATTTCCTAATCAAAAAAGCAATCTGAGTTATAACTCAAAATACTCCACAACATATCTAACCCTAGAGATTTTCTTTCTATCTAATTCCTTCAAGGGAAGCAAGGAATTTAGGATTTCTATAGGTTATAAACAGGCTAAGCAGTGAAGTAAGGAATAGTTTAAAAATGAGATCCTACAAAGGATTCCCACAGGAACTGTCCACACATGGCCCCCTAATGTGATCTTCAAAGAGTGTGACAATGAACAACAGGCAGCAAGCAACTGCAACCACAGAGAGCACAACAGAACCAAAGGCAAGTTCAGGCTTGGAGGACAGCAAGTACCCTCACAACTATCTCTGCAGCCAATTAATCCTCTGTTGTAAAAAGATGTTTATAATGGTCATTAACAATATTGTAGTTTTAAAGATGAAGTTCTGATTTATAAAGTATGATATCTGCCTGCACAGAGCTTCTACAAGATTCCTCAGTCTGAACTCTAGTTCAACTGTTCCCCATCTTATCTATCATCCTCTCTCCCTACCCCCCAACCTAACTACCTGCAGTTCCCTAGTACCTTCTACTCTCTTGGCCCCTAGACTCTGCTTGTGTTGTTATCGCACTTCAAAGTCCCTTCTAAAATCTTTCCATCTCCTCCTCCACTGAGTTATCCTAGATCCCCACTTCTCAGTCTTCCCCTTTCTCCTAGGTCCCATGGTTTTCTTTCCATGTCTCCCTGACAGCACGTAGGGACCAACCTGTTAGCTCCTCCAAAATATATAAAATGTACCAATAAAGAATTCAATTAAAATGAGAATCAAGTCATGTCATATTCTGGTACAAACACTCAATGTTTTGAATGTGATGATGATGTGTATTCATAACGTACCAATAAAGATTTGAATTTAAAAATTAAAAAAAAGAATTTAATTTTAAAAAAACCACCTGAGACCTTGAGGGTAATGTTCACAAGTAACTACATCCTCTTCAACTCAAGCTATGTCTGCTTCAGTACCCTACAGAACAGGTAATACAAAGAAAAAATTCTAACAAATTTTAAGAGCATAATTTTTTTCATTGATTTGGCAAAGGAAATCACTGAGTATGCATATATGCTTTTATCTGTGCATGAACGGAGTGTTATGTGTGTATGTGTTGTTATAGAAGTAAATGTCAATATAAAATCAAATTTTTAAGCAATCATCTCAACAAGATTGGCAAAAAGTCTTGAGAACTGTGTTTTACTGATGTAAAACGTGATAAAAGGGAAAAATCTATTGTGGCAAGTATGAAGGGCAAGGATTGGTTATGTTTTAATGAAATTCCTCTTCTAGGCATGTACACAATGCAACATCACAGATAACTTAAAAACCTGGTCATCCAACAGAAACTTCGCATCTCTCAGATAGCAACAGATTTGAAGAAAACTAATGCAATACATATAAACATGGCAATTCACTATTCATCATTCTTCATACCTGGAAAACAATCTGGAAGAACACCATAAGTTATGGCTTTGAAAAATATAGTAGGCATATCTTTTTTAGATAAACCACAACGTATGAATTCTTATGAAGAAATTAAGATTTTTACCAATGTAGCCAGGTGTGGTGGCACATGCCTATAATCCCAGAACTCTGAGTGTCAGAGGCAGGAGTTTAGCAATTTAGCAACCTAACAAGACCCTGTCTCTAAATAATAATTTTTTTAAAAAAATTTCTTTAGGGCCAGGGATTTAGTTCAGTGGTTCCAGTGTTTGCCTTGCTAGCACAAGGTCCAGAGTTTGATCCCTGGTAACCACATACCACAATGCCAGGTGTAGTGGTTCATGCCTGTAATCCCAGCACTCAAGAGGGAAGAGGCAGGAGGATTGCTATGAGTGTGAGGCTTGTCTTGGCTAACAGTGCACTCAGGGCCAGCCTGCACTACAAAAATAAAGTGAGATCCTGTCTCAAAAAACCCCCCAACTTTTTAAAAATGGGATACAGCTCAGTATGAATGCCCTAGGATACAATCCCCAGAATCACAAACAAACAACACCAAAGGGGAAAAAGAGACCTAATATAAATACTTTTAATGGGAGGAAAAATCAAACAAGCAAAGTTATGAAATAAGAAGTTCAAACAGCAGGGAAGGTTAGATAGTCTTGACACTAAGCCTTAATTCCCATAATACTACAGACTAGTAACTACATAGGCAGAGAAAATTAAAGAATGTGATAAATATTCATGAGTTCTCTAAGAACATATCACATCATCATACTTTATTACATTACTAATTTTCCAAGTCAGAAATACTCAACTTCAAATTCAGCAGCATTTGGCAAAGTCTCTCATGAAATTACTACCAACGTGTATAGAAGTAGGCAGAAAAGAGTGTCAGTCTGAGACGCATCACTTACTAGCTATGTGAATAAAACAATTCACAAATGTCAGTTTTCTCACCTATAAAACAGAAAACATCTGGAAGGCCTCCTTCCTATCGCTACATGAACTCAAAATACTGATCCTTAAGTGTCTTTGGCCTTACACTCCTTACAGAATCTGAACAAATTAACATCTCCCTTTCATCTCCAAAACAATGCAAATGCTTACGAAATTAAATATATAATCTCCCAGGGTCTATGGACCCCTGAAGCCAAAACTCTTATCTGAACTCTTATCTCAGAACTTACCTAGTACAGAAAGCAATTAGGCACGCAACAATTACCAGATGAATTAAAATACAGAATAGAAAAACTTATATATTTGCAGTTAATTAAAAAAACTAAAACTGATTAACTGACCGATCTGAGTGGTAATATAAGCTGCAATTTTTGTTAAATAGCTACTCAGTAGTAGTATCAAAATCTTTATTTTGTCATTTCTTTTTTTTTTTTTTTTTTTTTTTAGGTTTTTGGAGACAGGGTCTCGCTTTGTGGCTCAGGCTGGCCCTGAGCTCAGCCTCAAACTCACATCACAATCCTCCTGCCTCTGCCTCCCGAGTGCTGGGATTACAGGTGTGAGCCACCACACCCGGCACTGTGGTATGTGGTACTGGTTGCTGCTGGGTGTGGGTCTCCACACCCAGTGTTGTTATGTGGTTACCGGGGAATCGAATCCGGGTCCTTGCGCTTGTGAGACAGGCGCCGGAACCACTGAGCTAACTCCCCGGCCCTATTTTGTCACTTCTAATAGCAAAAAGAAGAAAAAACAAGGGAGGAAAGAAGTAAGGGAAGGAGGAAGAAAACAAAGAAGAGGGAGGAAGGGTAGCTAATTAAAATATTTACAACTAGGGAATGAAGAAAAATTACAGTATCAAAGTTGTAGACTACTACGTAGCCATATTTAGAAGAATTAACAATAAAGATAAAGTCCTAAGATTTTAAGAAAAAATTTCCAAGATACACACTAACTTATTAAGTAAGAAATGTTTACAACACTGGCACATAATAAACATAATATAAAGATGTTACACTTTTTAAAATCATATGCATGAAACAAACTCGATGTTTATATATTTTGAAACAATATGAATGAATGGAAAGGAAAAATTGAAAAACAGCAGTATACAAAAATGATAATGGCAATTATATATAAGTGATTTTTATTTTCCTCTTTGTATTTTTCTAAATATACTACATTGTATATACTATAATTACTGGCAGTTAAAATTAGAAAATAATACATATAGGAGCTGGGTATCTGGCTCAGTGGTTCCAGTGCCTGCCTTGCAAGCACAAGGTCCCAAATTCGATCCCCAGTAACTACATACAACAATGCTGGGTGTGGTGACTCATTCCCTACCAGCAATCAGTACCACATACCACAATGCTGGGTGTAGTTACTCATGCCTGTAATCCCAGCACTCAGGAGGCAAAGGCAAGAGTATTGCTGAGTTCAAGGCCAAGTTCAGGACCAACCTGAACTACAAAGTGAGACCCTGTCTCAAAAATAAATAAATTAATAAATAACAATAATAATAATGATACATATAGACTCCTCTTGGAGAAAGATGTTAGTCTGGAGGGGAATGATGTTATTAATAGTATAAGTAAGTATTTATAAAAATACCATACTTCTTATTGGCAATACAAGAATCACTAATAACAAATAAAAAGTATAATACAAACAACTGATGAATTTCATATGCAATTATTTGGTCTAGCAAAAACATTTTGGTTCAGGCCAACAGTATAAAATATTGCATCCAATTTCCAGGCTTCTAATTAAACAAGACAGATTTAACCACAGCATGTTTCTTCCTCCTCCAGAAATGCTTGAAAATATCAGTGAAGGAATTTATAAAAATAAAAAAGTCCACCATGACAGAAAATAGAGAATACAGTAGAGAAAAGATTCCAGTGAACTTTGAAAAAATGGAAAAAGATGAAAGATGACAAATGCCACACAAACTGGGGAACCATAACACAGAAAGGATACCTAAAGAAGGGGACATGGGGTCACCAAACTAAAACAATACACTCAGGAGACACTCTAGCCTTGAAAGGTATAAGACAGACGTAGGGCTGAATAAACAAGGGAACTGCACACTAATACTCAGAGGGACTGGATGCCCAGTACCCGCTACATCAATCATACAACTATCCCTCACAGTAAACCAGAGGCAGACCTTCTTCTAGATAACTTTAGAGGGTCCAAATATAGGAAAAAGCTAGGACAAAACAGAGTGAGAATTATTTTAGGTAAAAATCTTTGCTCCGAATAAGAGGGCCTGCTACTGCTCTAAGTCCTTTTCCTCACCCTCTAGCAGTCAGGCGTATACCATCCAAGCAGATCTATAGATAGAAATGTCCCCGCACTGAGGATTAGAAGAGACAAAGTGAAGAATCGTTGAACTAGAAGTATGTAAGGCTCTAAACAACCCTTGGCATTTCTCCATATCTGCAGTACTTTCAACTTAACACTTTACTCTAGGTAATAAGAAAAAATACTTGTATAATAATTTGCTCCCTTTATTACGATGGAATATTCAAAGTAAATTCAAGGAAAGAGAAATAAAACAAGTAAAAGAAAGGAATTCCCCACAAGTCATTGATTTTCAAACATTAACATTTTTCAATATATTTCAGGATTCTCAAATTAGGAAAAGGCCCTAGGCAGGAACCTGCCCTAGCTAAGAATACGATTCTAGATCACCTAACAATCAAAATGAACCAATTATCATAAGAACAAGTCAGCATAAGCCATCTGAGTAGTAGACAATTCATTAAAACTTATTCTTTCTTACTAGCTAGAGATATAGTGAAGAATAAGCACATAACTGCCTCTATGCTGGAAGGACCACAAGGGTAGTATAGCAACTTGGGAATAAATCAAATTCTGTAACAAATAAATTAATTTTAATCTTTCACAACTGCTACACAAAATTAAACTGGTTCTACAGGTCCAGGTCATCAAAAAAATTACTACTTCTCTCATGCCTATGCACCTTGACACTGATAAATATATTACCTCACTTAAATCTGATAATGTTTGTATCAAGTAAAAATTATTTCTCAAACTTGACAGATGAAGATTATGAGTAAGTTGCCCATGACCACAGATACACAGAGGATAAGATACACTAAGTCTTTTTTGACTGTAAAACACATGTTTCTTCCACTCTGTAAGGACCAGGTTCTAAGAGATACACTCTAAAATTTGAGGAAAAACACTCAGGCCCAGTTCAAAGATGCCTAATTTAAGTCTACCCTAGCACATTTTATGTATTTTCTCTAAATCATCTCAATTAGTCTAACACTAGTACATAAGAAAAAAACTGTATAAATTCTTGAATGAGAGGCATAGTACATTAGATCTAAATTATCATTAGTTCCTTAAAATAGTCTCTCTAGTGACCTTCATTTTCTTTTTCTTTTTTTTTTTTTTTTTTTTTTGAGACAGGGTCTCCTTTTGTAATTCAGACTGGCCCTGAGCTCAGCCTTGAACTCACAGCAATCCTCCTGCCTCTGCCTCCCGAGTGCTGGGATTACAGGCGTGAGCCAACAGGCCCGGCACTGTGGTATGTGGTTCTGATTGCTGGTAGACATGAGTCACCACACCCAGTATTGTTCTATGTGGTTACCAGGGATCAACCCGGCCCGGGCCCTTGCCCTTGCCCTTGCAAGACAGGCTGGAACCACTGAGTAAATCCCTAGCCCAAGACCTTCATTTTCAAAACAATGCTAATCCATTCAGCCTGACAGAATCTGCAAGGTTCAAAAATAAAAAAGAAGCCAGGCATGATAGCACAAATCTGTAATCCCAACTCGTAGGGGGCAAAGACAGGAGGATAAGTGAAGGCTTAAGGCCTGCCTGGGTTGCATAATACACTCAAAGTCAGTCTCAATCACATAGAGAGACCCGCAGAAATCCAAGGGGGAAGCTGCGGATTTAGTTCAGAGGTTCGTGCTTTTGCCTTGCAAGCGCAAGGTCCAGAGAAGTTCAATCCCCAGTAACCACATATCACAATGCTAGGCTTGGTGGCCCACACCTATTATCCCAGCACTTGGGAGGCAGAGACAGAAGGTTTGCTGTGAGTCTGAGACTTGCCTGGGCTACATACTGAGTTCAGGGCCAGCCTGAACTACAAAAAGACTCTGTCTCAAAAAATTTTAAACAAAAATCAAGGTGAGGGAGACCAAGCAGAGACAAAAGTACTCGTACTTGTGTGTGTGTCTGTGTGTGTGTGTGTGTGTGTGTGTGTACAGTTTATTGTTTCATGGTATTTCTAAAACCTTATTTTATCTGAATGTCTTCAGAAGACTCTTGAAAAGCCAAGTATTTAAGGGATGAGAGACTTAACAGTATAAAGCCAGGATGTTCTAGTTTCCACTATATTGTTAATATTATACACCATGAGCCAATCACTCCCTCTGTTGCTTCCATGACAGGAAGTTGGAAAATACAACCTCTAAGGTACATCATATCTTTAAAATTTTATGACATTATAAGTAACAGCCAGGAACACTTTTCAAAGCATGATCAACTTTTTTCCTTCACTGTAGCAAACAAAAGCTGACAACTGAAAAGAGAAAGCTAACCAGCAATTAGTATTTCTTCTAGACTACTTAACTTAGCAACCTTTTCAGCAGCATATTCAAGCTAAAGATGCAAAGTTGACAAGACCCCAACTCTCAGGGAATAATATTTGGTTAGTTCTTCTTTTAATGTAAAAGTGTTTAGGTTGAGCTAAAAAGAAAATAAATTCTGCTTTTCTAGTCCATAAATTCATCTTCATCTATTTAAACAATCTTTATTTACATTTCAGCCTCAAGAAAAAAAGGAAAGGTTAGGAGTGCTAAATGAGCACTCTTCTTTAGGAAATAGGTATGAGGATTTCAACAATTAATGAAATCATAGTAGCACAGTAACACACTCCTAATTTGCCTATTTGTTGTTGTTCCTCTGTAATAAACTAGAAATGCCTACCACATATAGAAGAGAAACTATATGCATTAGTTATCGTATTATGGTCTCAAAGATCGCATATGATCTGTTTCCACATTATTTGTAACTACACATTTAAATCACCCAGTTAAAACACAAGCCTTAGGGCAAGTTTACAACTATTCATAAAATTATAGGCCACACCACTGCAGTCTAAATTTACAACTTAATTTTACAATAATGTCCCAAGGGACATTATTATAATGTCTGTCTCTGCACTCAGGAGGCAGAGACAGAAGGATTGTTTTAAGTTTGCGACTAGCCTGGGCTACATGGTGAGTTCAGGGCCAGCCTGAACTACAAAGCAAGACTCTGCGTCATAAATTCTTTTTTTTAATTTATTGAAATCTTTTTGGGTACATTACATATACGCATCATGATTGCACTCCATAATGGGAATTTGTACCAGTATAAGACACAACTTAATTCTCATTTTTTCCCATAGCCCTACCCACCCTACCACCCCCCTATATACATAAAATTTGTTTCCTTTCTTTTTTGTTATAATCTCATTATTTTTTCCCCTTCACCCTATTTTACTTTGAGCATTTTCTATTTCACAATATATAACATACAATTCTAGGACTCATTTACATCTTTATTTTCTCATACCAGAGAAAAGATGCGATATGTACTTATCTGTGATCTATTTATTTCACTTATGAGGATATCCTCAAGGTATGTCCATTTAAGTATAAATGATTTCTGCCTCGTAAATTTAAAAAAAAAAAATCAAGGTGAGGAAGAGCAAGCAGAGACAAAAAGTACGTGTGTGCACATGCATGCACAAGACAGAAGTCTCCCAAGTCTCCCAAGGGATATGATGAAGAGAAAGAATGTAAATATATATACTTGTTTCCCATCACAACTTCTGAAAATTCTAAAAATGAGAATAAAATTTAGTAAATCAAAATGAAAGAAACATTAACTTTATAATATAATATATTATTTCACATCTTTTTCTACAAAGTGCTAAACATACCAAAAGGCAGTTACAATTCACTTTATATATGCAACAATAAAGTCAAGACTGGAATAAATAACTTTACTAAAATCAGTATGAGGTACAATCCACTTTCCGGGTCCCTTTCTGTCTCTCTTAGAAAGTATCTTTCCCTCAATAAATATTTCTGTCCTACCCTTAAAAAAGAAAATAATAAAAGAAATGAAATAAAAATTCAAAGCTCCAGATTACAAAATCTATGCTCTATTCCAAAGGAAGACATTTTATCAATTATCTGTAAAAATTAAATTACTTAAGCCTTACTTCCTGGTGCTCAGAAGGCCTACCAAGGAAACAGTCTGACAAACTCCAAAGAAGTAAACAAAGAACATAAACATACTCAAAGGACCTGATGGACAACTGCATAATAAATAAATGAATATTGTTTTCCAAATTTAGAAGTCTTTCACTTAAAATTTAAATATCCTGTAAGTGTTCAGAAAACATATTAACACAATGATAAACATACAGTCAATGGTTTAAACCTAAATTTGAGGATTCATACAAAATTTCTTTAATAACCATATTAATTTTTGTAAACTTAAATTTTATTTTAATGTAACACAAGTATATATTAACACAGAAAACATAAAAACTCCATATTTCTACAAAAAACCCCTAAATTTCATAACAAAATAATCAGAAAATAACAATAGGCTATATCATATAACATAATCTTCAAAGAATGGCAAAATGTTACTCAGAGTACAAACCATACACAAAAGAGACTATCTTTTACAAAGAAGTGAATAAATAAAAAAAGAAAATTTAATTTTCAATAAATAAACAAAAACTAGTATATTCTCAGTCCACCAGAAATTATGAATTTATGAAGGCCTCCCCTGGCTTATATATATATATATATATATATATATATATATATATCTAATCACTAAAGAGCTTACTAGAAACACTTTGGAGGAAGAAATATGTTAAGAAAACAGTTGTGTTAACAATTTATTCTGCTAAACATCCTACTACGTGCACAACAGCACTGCATAACAACAACAAAAATCACCTGGCCCAATGTCAGATGTGCCAAAGAAACCAGTTGGTAGTCTAACTCATACTATATGAATGATTAAGGTTTACTTACCTTTAAATTTTATATCCAGACCACTAAATTCCAATTCAACTCCTTGAAGTGCTTCTCCCAGAGTTTCATGGTAATGACTGATACTTTTTTTTGACCCTACACAGAATGGAAGTGAAAAGTACTTGTATGTTTCTTGGCGATTATGGTAGGGCCCAACAGTATTCATCCATAAGACAACTTCCTCTTTATCTTGATACTGAAACAAAGAAAACCAAGTATGAACACACATACAAAAACACATACACATACACATCAATCTAACACACATTAAGGAAATATATTATCTGTTCCTAATAAAAGTGTATTTTCATTGTTCAAGAAGCTATAAAAAATACTGGATATATTTAATCTGATGATCAATGTTGATCAATGTCTATTCCTTAAAAATCAAACTGTGATTTTTAAAATTGTATCTTCTGGTTGTGGCCTCAGGATCCACCATTTCTAAACCTTGTTTTATAAAAGATAGTGTTTAAACAAAGTCCAACAGCTCATAAGAATGTTTAAAATTAATATTTATACTATTTAAAAAATGATAAACCTAAAAACAAATTAATTCACCAGGCTAACATGGACAAGGAAAAAGAAAACAACATTAACAGTTTATCCCAAACTTCATGTTAATTATTAGATATTTAAAAAATAATGTTGCCAACATGCTAAAATAAAACCTCCTTTTTCTCTTTAATCTTTCATGCAGTCACTGGTCAAAGTACCGAGAAATAACTATAAATAGGAAGAAAAGCCATTCTATGAAACTATCACAACTGCATCCAAGCCAATATTCCATCTATTAGCCTGAAAGACATGTACTGTGAGTATATTTTTCTAATTAATTGTGACTCTCCCCATCAGCAAATACTCTAGATAGCTAAATACAGACTGCAGTCCAATGACCTGTGTTAGCTAACTTTTATCTTTCCATAGTCTGACTGTGGGATCTGTTAAAGATTCCTAAGATCTCCACAAATTTAAAAACCTTATGATTATATAATTATTTAAGCAATTTAAAAACTAGTGATTCTAATTAACAATACTAACTTAAGCTATTATAAGGAACATTTAAGTCAACTAATGGTACAAAAATTAACTCAGTGAATAATTATTTACTGAGTGCCTAACATGCACCAGCAACTGTGTTTATAACGGAAAACTCGGCCTTGAACAAGACATATTCCTTGCTCTATTGAAGTCTAATGAGAAAGGTGAACCATGATCAAACAATTTCAGTAAGGTGGGCTCTTATGGACGGGTAACAGAGAAAGATAGCTGTCCAACCAGCGCACTAAAATACTCTTAATCCTTTTATGCCAAGTGTTGCACTTTTTATTTATTTAATTTTTTTTTGAGACAGGGTCTCACTTTGTAGTTCAGCTGGCCCTGAGCTCAGCCTCCAACTCACATCACAGCAATCCTCCTGCCTCTGCCTCCCGAGTGCTGGGATTACAGGCGTGAGCCACCATGCCCAGCACGTGGTATGTGGTACTGGTTGCTGCTGGGCATGAATCTCCAAACCCAGTATTGTATATGGTTACCAGGGATCAAACCCAGGTCCTTGCGATTGCAAGACAGGCATAGGAACCCCGGAGCTAAATCCCTGGCCCAAGTGTTGCACTTTTGGAACACTTGCAACAATGAAAGATAATAAAATTTTTTTCTCTTCAAATTCTTGTTCATTGAATTTTTTTTGGTAATGTGTGTGAATTTCATGCAGAAATTTTGAAAAGTGCAATCTTTGGCATAAATGGGTCAACTGCCATGTTCCACCTAAAATTAATCAAATAATAAATATTTTCTGTTTTGTTTTATTGTGGTGGTACTGCAGATAGAACCCAAAACTTCATACATGCTAGGCAAATATTCTATCAGTGAGCTAAATACCATAGCCTTAAATAAATATTTTCTTTTTTTTTTTTTTTTTTTTTTTGAGACAGGGTCTCGCTTTGTAGTTCAGGCTGGCTCTGAGCTCAGCCTCAAACTCACATCACAGCAATCCTCCTGCCTCTGCCTCCCAAGTGCTGGGATTACAGGTGTGAGCCACCATGCCCGGCACTGTGGTATGTGGTACTGGTTGCTGCTGGGCGTGAGTCTCCATGTCCAGTATGGTATGTGGTTACCAGGGATCGAACCTGGGTCTTTGCGCTTGCAAGACAGGCTCCGGAACCACTGAGCTAACTCCCCGGCCCTTAAATAAATATTTTCAATTAAAACCTTACATCCATAAAACCAAATTCATCCTACCCAAAGCTACCGTTCTCATATTTTCCAATGGTACTACATTCTCTTAATGATAGAGACTCAAGCCTCATTTAATTTGTAGATCTCTAAATAAAACACTTGTCTCTTCATTTTCATTCACATCATCATCACCCTAAGACTCAAAACAAGAGTCAGTTCCTCTTCAAATATAGCACTGGAAATGTCACACTGGTCATATAAGACATGTAAGTCACCAGAGACATACTAACTCACTTTTTGAACACAAAAGACATGTACCAGCAGTGTTAGGTATTAACAATATAAATAAAATACTCTCCTTCCTTTTAAGATAGTCACTATCTAGAGTGGAACAAGTAAATGATTAATAAGAGAAGTGTTATAATAAAAATAATAAAGAGCTACTGTAGCAATAATAAAGGAATAATTAATTCTGCTTTGGTAAGGGTCCAGATGAATAACAATACAGAAAATTAGAAGAGCTCAGAAAATCATGAGCTCAGAAAAAACTTTCACATATGAAGTAATGAATCAAAGGAATGAATGTTAATGTATGCACATGTTCTCATTCATAACTATCCTTTTTATTTTGAGGGGTGATAAATATATGTAGGTCACCACTATGCAGTCTTCAAGGTCATATACATAACACAAATCAAAGTACTACTTTCTGCTTTAAAAAAAAAAAATTTCAGAATCTCCAAAATAAAATAGATGTGGTGGTGCACACCTGTAATCCCAGCACTAGGGAAGCTGGGGCAGGAGGGCTACCCAGAAGTTCAAGGCCAACCTGGGCTACACAGTCAGTTCAAAGTCAGCTGGTCAGGCTGAACTACATAGCAAGATCTGTCAGAAGAAAAAAAGAAGAAAAAGAATTCTCAAAACAATGCTCTACAACCAACCACTACCAACTGACCAGAGCTGGTGCTAGAACTGAAACCTATTCATCAAGGGAAAATGCTCTGTATAGTACTCAATACACAAGTATTTAATAAGTAAGACTAGAAAAACGCTAAAGAAATGCTGAAATGTAAAGTTTATTGGCAACTTACTAAAAGAAGCTCAAAGTACATGCACTGACTGGTATGTATACTGACTGCAACAGTACTTATTTGGAGAAATAATAACACTTGAGATTAGAACATTGAATGAAGCAAGCACTAATGAGAATCTTGCCATGAATCCTACTAAGTCTACGGAATGTTATACAACTGGAAAAATATGTACAAAGACATTTCTCTTATAAATCCCAGTACAAATACTTTTTAAAATAAACAAGACTCTGAACATTTCTTTAAATTAGGGCACTCATTCTATTCTATACAAATACAGGACTAAAACATTTAGGATATACAGTGTGCATTTGACCACACATTATGAAGTTAAACATTCATGAAACTTTGACAGCCTGGCAGAATTGAAATGAAGTGATACAAGTATTATAACAAATTCATACCATTTTGTAGTTTAAGATTTTGTTTGGGAATAGGAACGAAACAGTAATTACAAATATATACACACAGTTTATGGTACTAAGGCAAAAATAATATTTGCTGTGTATTCCTTTGCATGCATGACTCTGGTCATGTATAATAAATTTAAACTGTTTACTTTCATATCAGTCCTTGACTGTCCCCCAGAGTAAGTGTTCCTAAGTCAAGGTCCGGAGTACTCTTTTCTCAAGAAAATAGGTTTTAAAACATCTCGAAATTAAACTGGGTGTGGTGGCGCATGCCTATAATCCCAGCACACGAGAGGAAGAGGCAGGAGGATTGCTGAGTTCGAGGCTAAACCTGGGCTACACTGTGAGTTTAGGGCCAGCCTGAAGTACAAAGCGAGACCGTCTCAAAAAGGTAAAAACAAAAGCAAAAACATCCTGAAGTTAGAAAATGTCAAAAGACCTCACATAACTTTTTAAGGGAAACAAAACTTTTAAAAGCTGCAAACCAGATCCCTAAACTCCCCAACACAATGAGAAATGAGCAGCAGGTAAGACTTTTCCCTCCAGCAAACCCCTGGTTTCAAAGGCTAGTCTAATTCCACTCTAAAACATTCCAGAGAAGCCTACCAAGTACTTTTTAAATACTTCCTTGGCAAACTTTTCATGCTGGTAGGCCAATGATAGTGAGAAACACAAATTTTTATAACTTATCGGCAAAGTTTAACCAGAAAAAGGCAAGCAAGATTTTGAGGAATCACAGCAGTGTCTCAGGGGACCCCTGAGCATGACAGTAAATTCTTCTTACTGAAATTACTGGGGAACTAGCCAAATGGGAGAAGACCAATTCAGGCTGCCTTCATTCTTCACCTATTTACTTTCCAGATCTCAGGAGAATTTCACTGTTACACCCAATTTAAGGACTGTCCACTCCAGCCAAAAGTTATGACACTGTCTTTCTTTTATGCTTCACTTTGATTTGTCATTCCTCCTAATCAAATACTTACTCTTTAGTACTGTTCAAATCTTCCTTTCTCAGATTCTTAGGTAAAGCCTTAACTGACCAAAACATAACAACACAGCATCTTCACTAGCTGTGGTAATAATACCTCTTCAGTTAACATTTTAAAAGCATATACAATGAGCTAGGCATAGTTTCAAAGTCTTTATGTGAACATTTAATCTACTCAAAACCCTGCAAGGTAGTCCTATTATTTTCCCCCGTTTTATAGACTAAAAGAACAAACTCCCAAGAACAAGATGTCAAATAACATATCCAATATTATCTAAACAGTATCAAGTTTACAAGTTTAGGCTATAATTTTGCTAAATCCTAGCTGGCCTCATTAACCAAAGAGCAAAAAAACTAAACATGAAAAAAAGTTAGGTGTACAAACCAACTAAACAATTTCTCTATTTGAGCCCGTAATCTGCACTAAAGGAAAAAGCCATTCTAAGAAGCTGTTTGTACTTTAACCTCACATTGAAGGAGCTTTTTCCTTTTCAAGAGGTCACCAACATCTGCTTCTCGTTTAAATATTCTGTGTAGGTGCTGTGGAAAAACAGAACTAAACATTTCCTCCTCAACAGAGGTCACCAATTAATTTTTCTCAGGAGGACACTTCAAGAGATACTGCTGCTATGTACTCTTTATAAGACCTGAATAAAGAACTTATAATTTACATTGACTAGCAAGGGGTAGAAAGAGCAGAATAAACACCCAAATGGCATTGCTCATTTGCACAGGAAGGCAATATGTTTATTTTAAAATACATTTGAGAGAAAGCAAAGTCCCGTTCTGAAAATATTTCAAAAGTCAAAAGTTCCAAGCCTTTCAATTATTTAAAACACATCAAAATTCTAATATAAATAAATTACAAGTATATTTTAATAGTCTCTTGAGATAACTGTTCTCTCTCAAAATAACCTTGTACCTAAATAAACCTCCACACTATGATTAAGTGCAGCCAAAAATAGGACAATGAATTATGACATTGCCTAAAAACTAGATTTACATTACAGTACTCAAAAACTCACAAAATAGTTTATTCTCTTTGTAAATCTTCAAATAAGTTTCAAGAGTTCCTCTACTAATTTGGAAGTGAGTGTATACTCATAATGCCAGACTCAGAAAGTTGAAGCAGAAGAATCAGTCCGCCTGGGCTGCTTAGTTTGTCCCTCTGTGACACCCCACCACCATCAAAATGAGTTCTTATTCTCCCAAGAGGAATACAGACAATGGGTTGTCACTTGCCAAAGCAAAGCAAATAAACCATTTCTCAACTCATTCAGTGGCATACATATACAAAACATTTAATGGCAGAGTTCAAACAAGTTATCATAGGCACAGAAGGTGCCAGCAGGTCATACAGAAATGGGATTTCGGTCTAGTTAAGGACTTCCGGGGTGGGGCAGGGTCTCACTTTTGTAATTCAGTGGTCCTGAATTCACTATGTAGCCCAGGCCAGTCTCGAACTCAGAGTAACCCTCCTGCCTCTGCCTCCCAAATGCTGGGAGTACCAGGGACTGAATTTGAGACCTTGCACTTGCCAGGCAGATGCCGGAACCACAGACCTAAAAATCGCTAGCCCCTAGTTAAGCACTCCACAGGCATGTCTAAAACTACGCACTTTAAATATAAACAATGGACTAGCTTTGTTCACTGTGGTGCAGGCAACAGTTTCATAGTTCCAACACGATAATATCCTTGTATCCAGTAGCTTCCTAATTATTTAAGTCATTAAGAAGCACTGGTTAAACACTAGTGGTTGTGCCAAGCCACCACTGCTTGGGATATGTAACAGATTAGAAGACCAGGAATGAGGAGGGACTTTGTGATCATATTGAGGAGACCGAACCCATAAATCCCAAAGTTACAGTGTGAACCATAAAACATCCCACAATTACTTGCTCTTGATCACTGCTGTTTTAGTGCCAACATTTTTACATATACTGCTATACAAATTAAACATGTAAGTCAGGCAGAAAACAGCAGCATCAGAAATCAGGAAAGGCCAGTTCTTTCTGTGATCCTGAACCAGCCACTGGGGATCTATCAGGCATTAGGAAAGTGGATTTTGGATTAAATGATCTCAACTCTTTCCAGTTCTGAAGTTCTGATTTTAATTTGAAACCATTTTCAATGAAGTCCTTTGACATCTTAGGAGGCACAGCAATTTTACTATAGATGATTTCTTGGGCTTTATCCAAACAAGCATAAACTATACCCTACAGTCCTACCTTTCACTTACTATGAAGAAGTCTTTTTGACCCTTCAAACAATTCAGAGCCTCTTTCATGAACGTTTTCTTCAATTTTAATTACACGTACTGTAACCTATAATGATTCAACTTTTTTCTTTTCTTTTTTTCTTTTTGCAACGTTGGTGTTCCACCACTGGGCTACATCACCAGTTCTGACTCAACTTTTAAAAATTAAAAGGACATTTTTATTCTAATATAATGTAGGACCCAGTACAAAATCAAAATGCAGGATTCTGTTCAAAATTAAAAATTTCAGAATGGTGGCAGCAAAGGATTAAAACAAGCAGTATTATGTGACCTCAGATCCCAAACCCATTAATTATCCATAATGTTAGTTTTGTCCCTCTTTAATACTAACCCAAACATCTCCTTAGTAACAACTTATTATGCAGCAGACCAACCCAAACATTTCCTCAGCAGATAATACTATCACTATGAAGAACTACTCAATTTAATATCAAGTGTTTTAACAGTCCTTGTTTTAGGATAAAGGGGAATAGGTTATATTAATTGAAAGTGTTAAGGACTTTTTTTGTTTTTTTGGTTTTTTTTAGGTTTTTTGAGACAGGGTCTCGCTTTGGAGTTTAGGCTGGCCCTGAGCTCAGCCTCAAACTCACATCACAGCAATCCTCTTGCCTCTGCCTCCCAAGTGCTGGGATTACAGGCGTGAGCCACCACGTCCGGCACTGTGGTATGTGGTACTGGTTGCTGCTAGGCGTGAGTCTCCACACCCAGTATAGGTATGTGGTTACCGGGGATCGAACCCAGGTCCTTGCGCTTGCAAGACAGGTGCCGGAACCATTGAGCTAAATCCCCGGCCCAGGACTTTTTTTGTTTTGAGATAGGGTCTCACTATGTAACCCAGGCTGGCCTTGAACTCTTGGCAATCCTCCTGCCTTACCCTCCAGAGTGACCACAGACCCAAGTGTGTGTTATTACACTCAGCTGAAGAGGGTCAAAACCCACCTCCAAGTGTGGCCATGGTAGGGGTGTGGCCTCATACAAGCGACTTTATCACTCTGGCCTAGGTTTCCTCATGGTAGAGTACATCAACCACTTCACAAGATCATTAATGTTTATCAGGAGTCTTTAATATGTGTAAAGCATTTAGAACAACAGCTAGTACATATTAAAACCATTATTATTTCTATCTGGAAACAGTTTTCACAGAAAGTTAATCGAAAGGGCAAGCTTTAGCTTCTGAAAGCTGTTAATTAATAATTCAATTCCACAAGTATTTATTAAACATCTACCCAGCAGCAACCTTCCCTTGGCAATCTGTCTCCTCTTTCAGTATCACTCTCTCTGCACTAGCTTCAATCTTCTTGCTAGGGGGCAAAAAAAACCCCAAAAAACAAAAACCCCACACACAATCACAGGGCCATAGCCCTCCCAGTACTGTTATCTACGGAAGGGTTAATGTCAAGTTTGCAAGAAATATTTTCAAGAAACCTAAAAAAGTCAAAGATATGACTAACAACAACAACAACAAAAAACAATGAAAGTGATACTTATGCACCTTTTACTTACATCTTAATACTAACCTTCCCATAACAATTAAGTATTTAATAATGTGTAATCACATGAGAGCAACATAGACATGCAAGAAAATGATACGGATTCTAAAGTTTTTGTCCAGCAAGCATTTCAAGTACAACATATTTTGTGGCAGTTAACAAAAACCTCTGATCAATGCTGGCACAAAAAAACCTGATTTAGGTGCATAAACAAATCATTCCTAGTAATAAAATTTCACTGAAACTACTGTTACTTTTGAATTTGTAAATTATTCTAAGTCCTTTATAGATCTCTAATTTATTAAATTTTAATGTGGTTTTTCTTACATCTAGCAGTATAAAACACAAAAGCTAGCACTGTTAAATCTTCATGTCTATATGATACAATAGTTAAGTTCCGAATCTTAAGTAGTAGCTTTTAAATGTTTTAAAAATGGAGAAATATTTTTATACCATTAATCAAAAGGATGTCATTAGCTAAATAACAGATGATGCCTAGTCTGGTTTCTGAGTACCACAAGAAACAACAACAGTTTTTATACTTTGAAACAGGTTACCTGATAGGAAAAAAACCCAAAAAGTTGTTTTTATTAACCTAAGAAAATTAGGGAAAGGTGAAGTCACTTTAAGTATAACATAAAAACATGCTTCCCACTCGGGATTTGTGTCTCTAAAATAATTTTAAATGTTTGGGGATGGATGAAGGTGAAACACCCCGATTTAAAACTTTTACAGTATTAGCTAAAATACAAGCCTAACTAACCCAAGGACGAGAGCAAAGTTTTATTAATTACACATCTAAAATCAGTCCCATTAAGTAGATAAAACTGACTTCACTTTAGAACTCTCATATTTTTCAGAGTTAGTATATGCACAATCCCTCAAAATCTCAACATAAACAGGTGGAGGAACTATAAAAACCACTTGCCAAACAACCTTCTCAATTTACCCTACTTTCTGTCCTCCTTCATGTCCACTACTCCGAAAACCGAGTTGTAGCCCTAGGTGAAAGACTCTTTTAACATCCATGCTCTGATGTGAAAATACAACTAAAAAACCTCCAATCAACTCTTTATCAAATGCAAACGGTACAGTCCCTGAGCCAGGCCACAAGACCGGATCGGAACTCCTGATTCTTTGCAGGGAACATGGTCTGAGACCACCGGGAGCGGCCTGATCTAGGAGCTCGCGGGCGCGGAGAAAAGTTCCGAGAGAGGCCTCGGGCCGCGGGCGTGTGGGCTGCGAGCGTGGACACGTGGAAACCGCCTTCCCAGCCCTGGGCTCTAAGCCGGTTTGGCAGGAGGGAGAGGGAAAGAAAAACTGCGGAGAACCACGAAGCGGCGGCTGTTCCCTGGTGAGTATCCATCTTTCACGATGTCGTGGCCCGAAGAGCCACGGCACACGCAGTCCCGACCCGCGGGGCGGCGGACCTCAACCCGCCCCAGGCCCCGCGGGGCTCCACAACCTAGGGGCGTGGACCCTGTCCCCGGAGCGCACGGAAATGCCTCTTCCTGGCTCCCGCGGTTCCGGCTGCGCCAGGCCCGACCGGAAGAAGCCGCGGGCGGCGCGGGGCGCACCGGGCTGCCGGCCCTCCAGGCCGCGCCGCGCCTGCCGGGAGCGAGCCGGACCGGCGAGCGGGCTGCCGGGGGCGGCCGGGCGCCTCACCGTGTGTTCGTGCTCGTCCGCCCGGGCCCGGGGCAGCAGTAGCAGCAACAGCGCGGCGGCCGCCGCCACGCCGGGACCACCCGGCAGCGGCCTCATCCTCCGCGCTCCCACCGGCCCGGCGCCAGCCACCAACTCCTCCGCCGTCGCCGCCTCTGTCGCGGCCGATTCGCATCCACCAGGCGCGGAGAAGCGCACGGGGCCTGGGCCGAGCCGATGCCTCCGCCTCCGCCGCCGTCACCGCGCTGCCGAGCCTCCCCGCCCCCCGGCCTCTCAGCCTCTTCCTCTGACTCAGCCACGTCATCCGGCCACCCCGGCACACGCCGGAAGTGCCTCGCGACGCGGAGCCGCAACCGCCGCCGGCGGCGGGCGGGGTGGGGGCGGCCCGTGCCTCGGTCCCGCGAGTGGCGCTTGAAGCCCCGGCGTCGACCCCTCGCGACGCCGGCACGGTGCTTGGGGTAGCGTAGCCTTGGGCTGAGGCGTTCAGCTCCCGCTGGCTGATGTTCTGACCTGCAGCCTTGCGGATTGGAGAGATTAGATAACTTTCCAGGCGCTCGTGTATGGCCGCGAAAAAATCTCGGGTTCGTTATCATCATGATAGGAGATTGTTAAACTTGTACCAATCTCAGGAAGTTTTAAAGTCCATGAGTACTTATTGGACTCCTACTCTTCAATCAAAAAATGTAAGCTGTTTGAAACTCTGACTCATTTGTCTATTTGCTGGGCACTTGTCCTCAGTCATGAAGGCTTCTTGGATTGTAAGCTCTTTAGAACAGAGATCCTATGCTGCCATATTTTCTGTGCTACACCCATAGTAACTACTCAGTGTCTGCAAAGTAAAAATATGACATTACCATGTACGGAGTCCTGTTGAGCCAAAATATGGAACTTACTATTTTATCTTCATAGCTATCAACAGTCAACAGTCTAGCAGTTAGTCTCTTAAAATGTTTATAAAGAGTTTTATTTTTGTTGTCCTTCCTCGGCCGGTAATGGCCAGTCTTCCACATTGCAACAACCTCCGAGAAAGATCCCTGCCACCTGTCTTCCATTCTTCCATCACTGTTTATCATTCCCAAAATATGCTAGAAAGAAACCAGATTATATCACGTTTAAAACACTCTTTGAGTGTTGAGTAAATAATGGAATCACCGCTTTGGTTTTTATCTGCTAGGCCCGATTCGGAACTCTGCATGTATTAACTGACTTGATCTTCACAAAAACCCTATGCAGCGCCTAACTTTGGTATGATAATAGTTAAGTGGCTTGCTGAAAGATTGGATGTACCCTGCTAATACACTACGAGCTATATAATCACTTTAAAACTAAAACAGATCTGTATGTACTGGCATGGAATGATATCCAAGAAGTACTTATGAATGAAAAAGTACAGTGTGATCCCATTTTAAATGGCAAGGTTATGATACAGGGAAAATGATTTAACTCCCAGTCTGCTAGGTATCAGCTCCTATCTTCACCAAAATTGAGGAATGAATTCTAGAACAACAAAAGTTTAGGAAGAATTCATTGAGAGACAGGTGGAGACCAGAAAGGTGGTTGCCAACAAGCCTACTTTCTCAAAGGAAATTATAGATCACAAAGTGATCCCCTTATAGATCAATTATAAATCAATTGGTGATCCCCAATCACAAGGTGGGTCAAAACCATTTTCACCAATAAGATTGCAAGTATATCCTCTTAGGTAATATTGATCCAAAAAGGTAGCAGATCATGTGGCAAGTGTACATGGAAAGGACAAGGACGTTTTAAGGAAGGAATGAGTTTTGAGGTCCTGGTCACCCACCTGGATGCCTGATATCTGTCTAGACTTTTTGGACCAGGTGATACCAATTATAGTATAACCTTCAATTTATTGTTTATCTCTTTGGGAGGCATGTCATTCTGTCTTTATCCTGAGGGCTGGCCTTCGACATGCACTTCCAGCTACACTTGTAATGGGCTGTCCTCATCTTATGCACTGACTCCCTCGAGGGTCTTGTCCTGTTTGACTGCCTGTAATATTCTTACCCAACTTAGCTGTCTACAATAGTTTAAACTGTAAAGTCAAACTTTAACTGTAGAAAGCAATCTGAAAGTCAGTGACTACAGACATGACCAGTGGTTAATTTCCAGCTTAGATGTTATTTACAGTGAGCATGTGCTACAAATGTAAAAGAAGGAGGGAAAGATTCCTTATTTAATAAAATCCAGCTTTCCCTGTTAACATACACGATCACAATCAAACCTCAATTTATCTCCCCAATTTTATCCCACACGATTTTATGTTCTGACATAGACATGTCTGTATTTCCTGAATGTACCATGTATGCTCTTTACATGTCTGTGCATTTGCTCCCGACATTCCCTTTATCTAGAATAGCCTGCTTGACCTTGTCCACTTGATACTACGCCCTCCAGGCCTAACTGAATTTTCACCTCTGCAGTGAGGCCTTGCTTCATGACTTTGAGAATTTGAGTAACCCTTTTTGGGGGACTCCTATAGCGTTTGGCATGTTGTCATAATTACCAATCTATTTCCATTTTCTCTTCTGTATTACAGTCTGACCTTTATGGAGAGCAGGAACTATCATTTCTTTATCTCTGCCCCAGCTGCTGGAATAGTGCTTGTTATATAACAGACATTCGACAACTATTTGAATGAGTAAAGACATTAACAAGTGAAAAATAGCATAGCAAGATTTTAAAAAATCTTTTCTAGATAGTATGAGAAGCATCACAAGGCAAAACATGATTAATTGCTGAAAGGATTGTATATCAGTAACTGCTACAGAAATAAGATACGTCTTATTTATCTCTGTATATATCTTCCAGAGTATCTGGCATGGTGACTTGCTCATAATGGAAGTTCAGTAAATGCTCCGTGAATGAATAATCATCACCTTTGAATGAAGTGATGATGGGCAATTGAAGAACAAGCAGTGTAAGTGCTGCATTAAGGTGGATGAGCAGTTTCTTAAACAGCCGCCACAGACTTGAGGCATAAGCTTTGTTGGGTTTCAAGGGAAGCAGTGGGCTGGCAAATACTTAACAGTAGAGAAGATGAGGAAAATTATAAATTTGGGCAGGGTAGATTTAAACCCAGGAAATTTTAGATCCAACAGAGAACAGGCATGATGACAATATGCAAAAAATATATATAAAATGTGACCCTCTGTCCAAATATGCCCCATTGGTGGGCAACAAGAAAAGGAGAAATTGGAAAAGTTTAACGAGAGTGAAAAATATTGATACATCTTATTTCACTAATTTCTTCATCTAGATTAGTGATTGTATTCTATGACACCAAAAAGGAGGGGAAATGCCAATGAATGAAGAATCCCTACCTCTCCCATTGGCTGCATACCCTATGAGAATATGAATGAGCCAGTCCAGAAAAACTACAATTTTAATCTTTTATTCTCAAAGGATAAACACAAACATCAAAACTCATAGCTTATGAATAACATATCTTCTGTTGTCATCATCAGCTAACCTTTCTTTAGAGTTTTATTTTTATTTTGTCTTGCTATTTATTTTAGGGGAATGGTGAAAAGCTGTTACTCTTTGCCACGCCCCAACCCAGGGAGCTCTTGTTATGTTTTTGCTAGCTGGCCTTTAACTGTGGACTCAAGCAATCCTCCTGTTTCACTTTCCCAAGTGTCTGAGACTACAGCCATGACCCACCACACCCAGACGCTATTTGTCACTTTCTAGTTGAAACATTCCAGGCACCAAAAAACTTCATGATTGCTTTGAGATCTGAAGTAGTCACTGAAACATTTGCCTTTTGGACTGAAGAACAACTAAGTCCATTAATTTGAGTGGTTCATATTTCACTGTCTCTCATTCACTTTTTAAACTAATCTATTACAATAATGGTAAAAGGCAAAGAATAACAGCTATAACATGATAAAGATACTTTGGTTGGGATATAGCTGAAGATCCCCCACTCTCTGTTTTAGCCTTACCTTTATAGAATTGAAAAGTGTGGACTATTACTAAATACAAAGCTCTCTGCTTCACAGACAACGAAAAATAGGCCATTGTACTTACGAGGTCAAATTATGAAAATTCAAATTACTAGCAATCTAAAAGTTCAATCAAGCTTCCTGACTTGCACACCAATATTCCCTTCCCTACACCATGCTCATACTTTGTAGACTTTGTTTATGCTGTACAGACAGATAAGACACTTTCTCCAACACAAACTGCTTAAAAGAGCTTTGGAGGTCTGGTCTGGGAACCTATTTTTTTTAATTGGTCCTATGAAGAAATGAATTCCAAGTACGCCTCAGAATTCAGAATACATTTTTCAGCTTCATACTCATCCTCTAACTACCGTGGTGAGCACAGGATCTGGCCAACAGGAATGAATGAAGACAATTTTGTATTCTTTATAACTTGCTCAGAAATGAACAAACTATTTATCAAACCAAAGAAAGTATTTATACAGGCATATTCTTCAATTGAAGGTTGATGGTTTAAGAGGAATCTTTTAGGATTATCCAAATTAACCACTTGCCTTTCTCAGAAATAAATCTGTTACTAATGTGTCTTCTACCAAGCTGCTATAAAATCACACAGTATTCTTTGAAGAAGGTACAGAAATAAATGAGCTTATTTCCTCAAGGATGTGGTGGAGGAATCTAAAACTCCCAGTTATTAAAGTCATAGCAGACAAATTAGAACTTTTCTTTTTTTTTTTTTAGGTTTTTTGAGACAGGGTCTCGCTTTGTAGTTCAGGCTGGCCCTGAGCTCAGCCTCAAACTCACATCACAGCAATCCTCCTGCCTCTGCCTCCCAAGTGCTGGGATTACAAGCATGAGCCACCATGCCCGTCACTGTGGGATGTGGTACTGATTGCTGCTGGGGTGAGTCTCCACGCCCAGTATGGTATGTGGTTACTGGGGATCGAACCAGGCCCTTGTGCTTGCAAGACAGGTGCTGGAACCACTGAGCTATATCCCCGGCTCAGAACTTTTCTTTTCTCAAATAACAACCCCCCCCAAAAAAGAAGTATGGTAACTTAGCTTAATTTGTAAAAAATATTCACTAGTGTCATTTACATAATTTCACTTTGTACCATAACCACTAATCATAAAAGATTATTCACACTACTAAATATGTCAAGTTAAATTATTTGATTGGAGCACCAACCTCTGCATAGTCTGTCAAATCTTCATACTTTGTTGAATGCATAGTTGGACAATAACCCCCTGGGTTTTAATATAAAATGACAGAATAATGCTGGCCTAGTAATTGGAAGCCACTATACCTTCTACAGTTAGGGGAAAATATAATTGCAGTGAATATGACCCATTGCCATGCTTTCTGTTGAGCACAGCTTGTAAAATCTTTGCAAAGAAAATTGGCAGCAGGACTGTCTCCCAGAGCATTATAGAGAAGACTTTATGACAGTCTCCTTAGATAACTGCTTATAGTTTAGTTTTCAGTCCTCACTAGATTGAAAATCCATAGTTTTATTGTATAATATATTCCCATAGAATGTGTTTAGTATGTGGAAGTTGACTAAATGTATGTGACATTGGGTAGAGTTCTTGAAGAGAATAAAAACATTTTTCCTAATTGTTACAAACATTCTTGATAACATGGTCCCCATGTTTCATTCAGATTCTTTCCTTTTCTTTCTTTTCCTTTTCAACCAACTTGGATGTTCAACAAATATCTACAGATACTTGCTGCTGTCCGTCAGTTCCAGCCCTGACACAAATGCATCACAATCATGAGACCCAGGCTTCTCATCAGTACTTTTGAATTTTGTTTTCTATTTATTTTAATATAAGAATAAAATACAATAAAATATTAAAACTATTTCTATTTTAGGTTCATCCTCTTCAGATCTTTCAGCAGAGGAAAAAGAAATCAAGAATCTTCCCCTCTTTCTATGGTCAGAACTAAGACTCAAAAGGCAATACAGCAAATAAGTAGAGCATTCTATGCTTCTAGTTCTAATCATTTTCTTTAGGTCCTTGGAAAATCACAGTTTTGAAGGCATAATGAGGTACAAGTGTTCAAAATGAAGAAAGTACTTTGTACCTGCATGCCTGGGAGATATGAACAGGAAGAACTTCCCCAAAGTTTAGAGTTACAGCTTTAATTTACATCTGGGCATACCTTGAAGGAAAGAGGAATTAGCTTGCTGGAAATGGGAAGTATGGGGACCTAAAATCAATAGGTCTAGATTCTAGATTGATCTTTTTCTTCAAACAACTGAGAATTCTTGGTTCTACATTTCAATGGGACCTCAGATCTGCCTTCTATAAAAAAGAAGTTAGGACACCTCGCTTTCTGAGGTCTTTTTCAATTTGCTGTATGTGATCCTCCTGAACATATGGGCAAGCAAAAGAATTATTTTAAAATTGTGCCACTCATTTTCTTACTTGAATACTGTGACATAATTATTTCTAGAAATTAGGCTGGGCTACATAAGGACTAATGTAAGTGTTGCAGTGAAATCCCTTGTAAGTACATTTTTGATCAATCTTATTAGGCTTCTGATGAGAAAGTTGAGGGAAGTATCCTGACTAAGTCTCTCTTTTTTCTGGCAAACAAAAAAATGGATAATATTCTTTATGATGGTGAACAGAGTTTTTAATTGTTCTCTCCTTCACGCCTTGATAATGTCTTCTTCAAGGATGATCCAAATCATCAGAGCTGTGACATCAGCAAGGAGAGTGGTTCTTAAGCTCCATGGTGTGGTTACCCCATGAAACACAACAGGAAGACATCATTAACAGGTTGGAATTCAAGTCCTAAAGTTCTAAAGTAGGCAGAGTTTAGGAGGAGGAATCAGCGACCTCTGGGTGGAACGGGTGGAGGAGGATGGAAGGTCTCTCTGCTTGGAGGCCTGAAATGAAAGATAAAAACAACTGCATTTAGAAACTAATGTGATAAATACTTCTTAGGCATCTACAACTTGTGGCATGCCTGGGATACTGTATAAGGGCACATTCCTCAAGAAACAGCATACTCTGAAGGTCTAAGTGACACATGCCACCTGTGGCTCACAATCCTGCCTATACATTAAAACTACCAGAGCAGCAGCCAAGCATGGTGCTGCATACCTATACTTCCAGGGACTTGGATGGAGAGGCAGAAACAGGAAAACTGCAAGTTTGAGATGATCCAGACAACTTGGAAGACCACATATGAATATAAGTAAATAAAACAGAATCATCAGTGGAGCTTTTTAAAATACCAATTTCTACGCTCCATCGCAGGCACATTCTACCTTAATTTCTAGAATATAGAGTCCAAGCATAAAAACTTTTAAATAGTGTCCCTTTTCCAACCACTCGTGTTGACAATAATGTCTTTTGCTTTTTGATGCTTTTCCTTCTTGGGTCCATTTTGACCCTCGTGCATCCACCCCTCCCAAGGGTACCTAATGCCAGACTAATTCCTAACCAAGTCACCCATCTGTCCACAAGCACCATATAAGCTCTTGTGATGCAAACCACTCAGTCTGGGCTCAGACCCTAATCACCAACTTGGGGTCACTATCCAAGCTGCCCTTACATTCTGGGATCAGATACCAGTGAAATAGAGACAGCTCCAGTGCTTCAGACCCCATTGAAATTATTCAAACTGGTCAATTCTAAACCCCTTACCTAAACTTGCCCTGTCTTCTCTTTCATCCCTCCTCTCCTGAGGGATAGAGCTCTGGCACTTTGTGTGTATCTCCTCCCAGGGTGGAGGTCCCCTCATCTTGGGAACTGTGCAGATTAACAAACTCATATTTCAAAGGCAGTTACCTTCTGATCTGTTGACCTTACCACACCTAAGTAGTAATAAAACCTGGAAGCTAAAATATAAGTGATTCCAATAGGCAGCAAAGTAGGAAGCCTGCTGTGTGAGGTAAGGCCTTTTGGTAGAGGAACTGACAATTTCCAGGCTGCTTCTCAACAATTAGTTCATCATGGGATCACTCGGTACTATCTAATTCTGCACTTGCTTTCCTAGATGCCCTTCTCCATATCATTCTACATGATTTTTTTAGTCCTAAGTGATACTCCAGGTGGACGAGGGTGAGTCTATTTACAGAAAGGTTCAACAATTGCAAATAGAATTTCCATATGTGTGCTGTAAAACCAATATTTAGTTCTCTTGGAAGCAAGTCAATAAGACCAGAAAGAGAGCTTTGTCAGGCGCTGTTACTGAACTGCGCTACCCTATAGTTAAACGCTCAAAGATTAAATGAGTCAGTAAGTAAATATTTACTAAATGTTCCTGGAAACTAGTTTTGTGTGGATTAAGGAAATGACAGCAAAGCTGAGAGAAGAGGGGCTACCTCAGGAACAAGAGAAGAAGGCTGAAGTAGCAAAGAATAAGCACAGAAATCCTCAGGAGATCTTGCCCCGGTCCCTTTTGTGTTTGTGATTGAGTGACTGAGCTTTATGCAGTGAAATGAACAAACAAAAGGCGATCTTGTATTTCCTCAAAAATCACTATAAACTGTGGGCTTATAGGAGAATGCTGAAGGACAGTTAGGTGTACCACTTATTCCACAGGCGAGTTTAGGAATATCTTCCCCCTCAAGCTTTCTCCTTTCTGTCTACTCTGCAACTTCTCTTGTGTGTGTATTACACAGCAGCAAATAAAGGTGGCTCTTAAGATACTCTAAATGTGCACATGAGACAGACAATAGGCAAAAATCAGCAAAAAGTACTGAATGTTTTAACAAGGGAAGTTCAGAACTTATGGGAACATTTGGCAGTGATGCTTATGGACACAACTCTCTGCAAGTCCAAGTGCAGCTGCTCTGAAACTTTTTTTTTTTCATCTTCCAAATGGAGGAATGATAGCTACATGGGTGTATATGTGGCTTAGAGATGATAGTAGGAAAGTTGGTAGCACGGTTTCTGGCTCTGAGTAGGCACTAGCAGTGCTACTAATAATTTTATTGTAGGGATTATGGCTCTACTCTAAGATCTTTTCCTCAGGATCCTATTTTACCTTCTCTCCCAGATAGTCACGATGCCCTGTCTGCCCCTCTCTCATTCTGCTCCCCCTCTGTAGTTGGGGTGATTCATTTTGATGAACAACTCTAATATGAGACTGATGCTTCATCCCAGCCAAATGGATTTGTTGTTTTAGATGTATCAGAACCAGGGAGGTCAAAGGGCACTGAACCCAAAACGGGGTGTCTGCAGGGAGACCCCATCTCCAGGACACTGGGAAGATGACTGTCCCATGGTACCTGGGCCGGCTGCTCTCTCCTGCAAGAGGTGAGGTGTCACTGAGGGGGAGTTTTGTTCAAATTGAGCAGTCCTGATGATAGTTAACTTCCTTTTAAAATGGTAAGACTTCAGCTCCCATGGCTTGTGTAGTCATATATACTGTTTAACATAATTTTTAAACTTCTCTATTAATTAAAAATAGCTCGTCCCAAGTCCTCTTACTTCCTGACATTCCAGTTTCTCCTAAGGATGCCACAGACCTCTTGAAGTCAGCAAGTGAAGGGAGGCCTCCAGGATCAGGTTCTGGGTAAGAGCACACAGGCCTTGCTGGAAGTAGTAGTGCACAGGTTGCTGGTGATGGAAAACCACCAGTCAGCCACGAAATGAGTTTGAAATGGATAATGACTCAGTAAAAATGTGGCTTTTTCCTCCTCAGTGGTGGCAGGACGATACCAACTCTGTGGAGCACAGCACTGTCAGCTGCCTACCCAACAGAGAAGAGCAAGGGAAATTCCATGCCAAGGTGTAAAGCATCTGCTTCTGTTCTCGGCACCATCCTCCATTCTTTGCTTCGTTTCTTCAGCTGAATATATTGGGAACTCCAGCAGGTGGGAGTGTGAAGTCTCTGCCACTGTCTATAACCCATTGCCCTGTTGTAGGTGACTTTACGGCTAATTGTTTAAAGCCTTATAAAGTCTAACCCTGAATTCATCCATTCAGTTATCACTCCATTTACATAATAATTAGAGTCTTTTTATGTGCCAGACACTGAGAGAAAAAAAATTTTAAGTAAAAAATAGTTTCACATTTCACAAAGTTCATTACCACTTGAAGAGACAGGTAAACAATGTTTTCAATGAGGAATGTCTTAGAATAGACATTTTTGGGGGTGGGGTGGGGAGAACTCTGCATCAAGACATCAGAAAGGGTGATGTTTGGGATGAATCCTAAGGATGTATGAAAATTTTCTAAGCAGAGATCGGAAGTGAACAGAAAGACAACATTTAGGCTAAAGTAATAGATTGGGTAAAGAATATAAAACAGCATAGCTACCCTAATGGTGGAGCATAGTGGAAGGATGAAACTTGAGGCTGAGGAGACCATGGCACACCAAAAAACACAAAATTACATTTGAAGGCTCTGATGCCAGGAAATGACATCATCAGCTATTTGTGTTCTAGAAAGTGCACTCCGGTTCTGTGTGAAGGAGGGACTGACAGTGGCAGAGAGGTAAGTGTGGGCCTCCAATGATGAACTTAGGCACAGCAGATGGGAAGGAGGAGGTGGATCTAAGAGCTGAAAGGACAGCAGAATGAGTGGAGCCTGAGGACACAGTAGCCATGGGTGAGAGCTACAAGAGAGGCAGCACCTTGGACCAGGGGCTCAGGGAAGGAAGAGCATGGTGCTGCAAGCCCACACTGGGATGGAGGCAGCTTGGGTTAGAGGAGCTCAGTTCCGCTCAGATTGTGTCTGAGACACCTTTGGGACATCTGGGCAAAGATCCCCAGTCAGGCCGGCGTTGGAGCTTACTGGCCTCCAGGCCCACGCCAGAAGAGCGCCCAGGGACTGAGGTTAGCAGGTCAGAGTCTGACTTTCTCCACGGCAACTGCAGAAGCACATCCAGTCACCTTGTATTGGTGAGTAGGTGGGTCTGTTGGAACATCAGCCCCTACCATAGTAACTGCACAGGGCCTACAGCCTACTGGCCTCCAGGCTGACTGCACAAGTGAGCCCAGAGACTCTGTATTGGTGAGCAGGCAGGCCCATTGGAACCTCAGGCAGCGCCATTGTAGCAGTTCAGGAGCCAGAGCCTTCCTGCCTCTAAAGCAGATGGGAGATGGTGTTCTGACTGTATTGATTGAGTGCCTCATATGGTGTGCCAGAACTAGGGGTTTTTCTTTAGGTCCCAATACAGACTGCAAAGAACAACCCAGGAAGCACTGCTATTTTAAGGTTCCTAACTATTAGGAGAAAGTGACTTGTAACAAAAAGCGCAAGGAAACAGGGCAGGTCAGAGATGAGGAAACACTCAAAGTCTCAGATACAAAGACCCTCACCTGAAGATAACACAGAGGGAAGGGAAATAGAGAAGTTTGAAGCCCAGTCTCCAGGGTCCTCAGAAATGGTAACCAAAACAGACCTAGTAAAATGGAAATCAGAACTGATTTCTGAGATGAAAGCAGAGATGTTGGACACTGTCAACACAATGATAATAAAGCTAAAGAGGAAATCATGGAGTTGATAGAATCCAAGATAGCAAAAGCAATGGAACCTTTTAAACACCTACAAGCAGAAGCCCAGGAAATTAAGAAAGAAAATGAAAGTTTGTGCAATAGAATGAATTTCGCAGAAGACCAAATTTCAGACCTAGAAGACAGGATCTCAACCAATGAACTGGAAAGGCATAATCTATGAGAAAAAGCAAGTGATAATGACAAGTCAATCTAACAGCTTCTAGATGATTCAAAGAAGAATAACATAAGATTGACTGGAGTCACTGAGGAAGCAGGAGACAATGCTAAAGACATCAAAAAGCTATTCACACAGATAATGGCAGAAAACTTCACAGAAAAAGGTAAAGAATTGGACATACAAATATATGAAGCATACAGAACTCCACATGCCCGTGACATGAAAAAATCTACACCTAGGAATATAATCATAAAAGTCCCAGATATCCAAAAACAGAATGAAATACTGAAAGCAGCCAGAGAAAAGAAAACAGTTACATTCCAAGGGAAGCCCGTCAGGATCACGGCGGACTTCTCAACTCAAACACTTAAAGCAAGAAGAGCCTGGAGTGAAGTCTTCCAAGCCCTAAAGGAAAACAACTTCCAACCCAGACTAATGTATCCTGCAAAACTATCCTTCAAAATTGATGGGGAAATAAGATACTTTCATGACAAAGAACACCTGAAAAACTTCACAAATACAAAACCTGTGCTCCAAACATTTTAAAGAATATCTTGGAGAAAATTAAGGAAAGTTACAAATCCATGAGACCTAACCGAGTCAACCCATGGGACCAAACAAGAAACTGATGGGGAAAGGGCAAAAGTAAAATAACACAGCCAAGAACAGGAAAACACGGCAGCACTAAATTTACCTATATCAGTCATAACCATTAATGTCAATGGACTCAACATGCCAATTAAGAGATACAGACTGGCAGAGTGGATCAAAAAGCAAGATCCTACAATCTGCTGCATATAAGAAACACACCTAATTCAGAAAGAAACCCATGGACTAAAAGTAAACGGATGGAAAACAATACTCCATGCGACAGGAAACAGCAAGAAAGCAGGAGTGGTGATTTTATTTGCAGACAAAATAGACTTCAAGCCAAAGATGATAAAGAGAGATAAAGATGGACACTATCTTTTAGTTCAGGGAAAAATCCAAGAGAAAGAAATCACAATTTTAAATATCTATGCTCCAAATTCTAATGCACCCAACTATATAAAACAAATACTAACGGACTTGAAAAACCAGATAAACTCCAATACAATAATAGTAGGGGACCTCGATACCCCACTGTCACAAAGAGACAGATCGACTGGACAAAAGTCACTAAGGAAATCCTTGAGCTCAACCAGACTCTTCAGCAAATGGACTTAATAGATGCCTACATAGTATTTCACCCCACAAAGTTAGAATTTACATTCTTCTGAGCTGCTCATGGATCAATCTCCAAAATAGACCATGTGCTCATTCATAGAACAGGTTTAACCAAATATAAAGGGATTGAAGTTATCCCTTGTATACTGTCAGACCATAGTGCCCTGAAATTGGAGGTGAATAGCAAAGGAAAGCCCAGGATCTTCACAAACACATGGAAACTGAACAAGACTCTGCTGACCAACCAATGGGTCACAGAAGAAATTAGAGAAGAAATTGAGCAGTTCTTACAACTAAACGATAACCCCACTATAACATATAGAAATTTATGGGACACAATGAAAGCAGTTCTATGAGGAAAATTCATAGCAGTGAAAGCCTACATCCAGAAAACGAAGCAAGCTCAAATCAACAATTTAATGCTGAACCTCAAGCGACTAGAAAGAGAGGAGCAAAACAAACCCAAAGCTCACACTAGGCAAGAAATTATAAGGATCAGGGCAGAAATTAATGCAATAGAAACCAAGAGAACAGCTCAAAAAATCAATGAATCGAAAAGTTGGTTCTTTGAGAGGTTAAACAAAATTGATAGACCCTTAGCCAATCTCATTAAACAAAGGAAGGAAAAGGCTCATATCTATGCTATTAGGAAACAGAACGGAGAATTTACTACCGTCCCAGAGGAAGTCCAGAGAAGAATAAACACCTACTTTGAAAATTTATACTTCAATAAAATGGAAAATGTAGAAGAAATGGATAGATTTCTAGACACATACAAACTCCCAAAGCTGAATAAAGAAGATATAGAAATGTTAAATGCCCCAAAACAATCTGTGAAATTGAAAATGTAATTAAAAACTTGCCAACAAAGAAAAGCTCTGGACCTGATGGTTTTACTGCTGAATTCTATAAAATTTTTAAAGAAGAGTTAGTGCCTCTACTTCTGAAACTCTTCAATGAAATTGAAAGGGAAGCAGTACTCTCAAACTCATTCCTCGAAGCAACCATTACCCTGATTCCAAAAGCAGAGAAAGACCGAACCAAAAAAGAGAACTACAGGGCAGTATTTCTAATGAATATCGATGCCAAAATCCTCAATAAGATCCTGGAAAACAGAATACAGAGAATTATCAAAAAGATTATACACCCTGACCAAGTTGGATTCATCCCAGGGATGCAAGGATGGTTCAACATACGTAAATCAATCAATGTTATACGCTATATTAACAGGCTTAAGGACAAAAATCATATGGTCATCTCAATTGATGCAGAAAAAGCGTTTGACAAAGTACAACACCCATTTATGTTCAAAACTCTACAGAAGATCAGAATAGATGGTCTGTATCTCAAACTAATAAAAGCTATCTATGAGAAACCTTCAGCCAGTATCATATTAAATGCTCAAAAATTGATACCTTTCACACTAAGATCAGGAACAAGACAAGTATGACCTCTCTCACCACTTCTGTTCAATATAGTTCTGGAAATATTAGCCATAGCAATTAGGCAAGAGAAAGAAATAAAAGGAATAAAGATTGGAAAAGAAGAAGTTAAATTGTCATTATTTGCTGACGACATGACACTCTATCTAGAGGATCCTAAAAACTCAATTAAAAAACTGCTGGACCTGGAGCCGGGGAGTTAGCTCAGTGGTTCCGGCGCCTGCCTTGCAAGCTCAAGGACCCGGGTTCGATCCCCGGTAACCACATACCATACTGGGCGTGCAGACTCACACCCAGCAGCAATCAGTACCACATACCACAGTGCCAGGCGTGGTGGCTCACGTCTGTAATCCCAGCACTCGGGAGGCAGAGGCAGGAGGATTGCTGTGATGTGAGTTGGAGGCTGAGCTCAGGGCCAGCCTGAAGCACAATGCGAGACCCTGTCTCAAAAAACCTAAAAAATAAAAAAATTAAAAAAAAAAAAAAACTGCTGGACCTAATTGCCAATTTTAGCTGCGTAGCTGGTTACAAGGTCAACGTTCAAAAATCAATAGCCTTTGTATACACAAACAGTAGACCCACTGAGATAGAAATTGGAGAGTCAGTCCCTTTCACAATAGCACCCAATAAAATAAAATACCTAGGTATCAATCTAACAAAGGAGGTGAAAGACCTCTACTCTGAAAACTATAGCACTCTGAAAAACGAGATAGAAGATGATATCCAAAAATGGAAAGACATACCTTGCTCCTGGGTAGGAAGAACCAATATTCTCAAAATGGCCATATTCCCAAAACTACTCTACACATTCAGTGCAATCCCGATTGAAATCCCAACAGCATATTTCACAGATCTAGAGAAAAAAAATCCAAACTTTCATCTGGAACCACAAAAGACCCAGAATAGCCAAAGCAATTCTAAGCAACAGGGACATGGTGGGGGGTATTACAGCTCCAAACCTGAAAGTATATTATAAAGCCACTATGATAAAAGCTGCATGGTACTGGCAAAGTAACAGACCCAAGGATCAATGGAGTTGACTAGAAGATCCAGAAACTACTCCAGATACACTGAGCCACCTCATCTTTGACAAAGGAGCCAAAAATCCTCAATGGAGGAAAGATTGCGTCTTTAACAAATGGTGCTGGAAAAACTGGACTTTAACTTGCCAAAGGCTAAAACTAGATTAACTCTTTCACCGTGTACCAAGCTAAAATCAAAGTGGGTAAGAGACCTAAATATTAAAACAGACACTCTAAACCTTCTGCAGAACAGGTTAGGTAAAACTCTCGAAGACATTGGCTTAGGGAAAGACTTCATGAACAAAACTTCTATAGCACAGGAATTGAAGGAAGAAATCAACAAATGGGACCTCATTCTTTTAAAAAGCTTCTGCACAGCAAAGGAAACCACTAACAGTGCAAAAAGGCAACCAACAATGTGGGAAAAAATCTTCACTAGCTGTTCCTCAGACAAAGGGCTACTATCTAGAATATATAAAGAGCTCAAAAAAATCAGCCTACCCAAATTTAAAGACCCAATTCAAAAATGGGCATCTGAAATGAACAGATATTTTTCAGAGGAAGAAGTAAGAGCAGCTAAGAAGCATATGAAGAAATGCTCAACATCATTAGTCATTCGAGAGATGCAGATGAAAACAACATTGAGATTTCATCTAACTCCACATAGAATGGCTGCCATTTCAGATTCAGCCAACGGCAAATGTTGGCGAGGCTGTGGAGAAGAAGGAACACTTCTCCACTGTTGGTGGGACTGTAGACTCGTACAACCCCTGTGGGGATCAGTTTGGAGATTCCTCAAAAAGCTAGAATTGGAGGTCCCATTTGACCCTGCCATTGCCCTGCTAGGTATATACACAAAAGAATTAAAAGACTCATATCACAGTGATATATGTGCACCCATGTTTATAGCAGCCCAATTTGTGATTGCTACATCTTGGAAACAACCCAAGTGTCCATCAACTGGACATTGGATAAAAAAGCTGTGGTCCTTCTACAGAATGGAGTATTACTCTGCCATAAAAAATGATAAGTTTGAATCATTTCTACTTAAATGGACATACCTTGAGGATATCCTCATAAGTGAATAAATAGGGCACAGATAGGTACATATCGCATCTTTTCTCTGGTATGAGAAAATAAAGATGTAAATGAGTCCTAGAATTGTATGTTACATATTGTGAAATAGAAAATGCTCAATGTAAAACAGGGTGAAGGGGGAAAAATGATGAGATTATAACAGAAAAGTAAGGAAAGAAATTTTATGTATATGGGGGCAGTAGGGTGGGTAGGGCTATGGGAAAAAATGAGAATTAAATTGTGTCTTATACTGGTACAAATTCCCATTATGGAGTGCAATCATGATGCATATATGTACTGTACCAATAAAGATTATTAAAAAAAAAGATTCCCAGTCAACAGCAGGAAGTATGAAGTGGGAGATTGAAATAGAGGCTTGAAGGCCATCTGAAAGTTCAGGCTGTGGTTTACAGCACGTAAGCAAAAGAATGGACAGAACTGACTCGTGTGATGAATGGGGTAGAGGCTGTGCTCAGCTGCATGGCTTATGGGGGAGGGGTCAGGAGAACATGACAACCACTTGCCAGGTCTGCTGATGAGCCCTTCCTGTCAGCCACCAGCCATCCAAGCCATTAGACAGGGGCTTGCTTTATTCCCTGCTAAAACTCTGCCTCCATTTATTATGGAAATTGGATATATACGACACAACTGCATCCTTGGAAATATTTTTTCACACCAGAAATGAATATAAACATCAATTACATCAATTATAAGTTTCTTTGCAAACACTGTTCCTTCCTTCTTGACCCCACAACCACCACACAACCATCTGCGTCTTCCTCTCCTCTGCTACCTCCTCCTCCTTTGTGATACTGGGCAGGGTCCAACCCAGAGCCTCATTCATTCTGGACAAGCATCCCACCACTCAGTCTGACCCCAGCCCCCTTTTAAAAATTTCATTATTCTGAGACAAGGGTCTACCTCACTCACCCTACTCTGGTGTTGAACTTGTGATCTTCCTGCTTTAGCCTCCCAAGTAGCTGGGATTACATGGATGCACCACTACTCCCAGTTCAAATACTTTCCTCAGAAAAAAGTATTCTCCTCTTTTTCTCACCCATCTTTATATGAGTATGTTTCCAGACTCTCCAAACGGTTCATATGTCATCTCTTTTTTACATATTTACATTATCTTAATTTCTTTCCTTTGATTTTGGGAAACTCATTCACTTAATATATATATTTTTCTCTTCCAGTAACAGTATCCTATGGAATCTCCGTAGCTACAGTTATTTTTGGTTTGTTTTTTGTTTTGAAACAGGGTCTCACTTTTTGTAGTTCAGCCTGGTGCTGAGCTCACTATGTAGCCCAGGCAAGTCTCAAACTGACAGCGATCCTCCTCCCTCTGTCTCCTGAGGGCTGGGATTACAGGCATGAGCCACCACAGCTAGCACTGTGGTGTGTGATTACCTTGCACTTCCCAGGCAGATGCCAGAACCACTGAGCTAAATCCCTGGCCCTATAGCTACAGTTTTAATCTTGAAAATTTTTTTTATCTTATTACAATTAGTCAATTGCCTGCAAAGTCCTCAATCTTAGGGAATCTTGGATCTCCCCTTCCTAACACATAGACTGCCTTGAGCAGATGTAAGACAAAGACCAAAAGGCTGTCACACAGACCACGTCTCCACTCAACACCAACCCCCAGTTTCCGCTTCTCTAAAATATGATCATACTACAGCCGGGGATGTAGGTCAGTGGCACCACGCCTGCCTCTCAAGTGCAAGGTCCTGAGTTTGATCTCTGGGACCAGAAAAAGAAAAAAAAAAAAGTGTGATCATACTAAATACCCACCCTTTAGGGTTGTGGAGAGAATTAAACAAGATGGTGCAGTTAGTGTGTCTGACATAATATTTCCTACCTCCCTCATTAAATGGTAGTATTAATTACCATAAATGTTCTTGGCAAGGTCCCTCCCCAGTCACCTAATGTAGTCATTCTCAAGCAATAGAACACAACGTCAATTCAGGACTGAACTATTGCTACTCTGCCTGAGAGCAATACTCAAGTCTATGCCTTCCAGGCAATGCCAAGAAACATAACTGGTGGACATGGTGCAGCGTGGAGTGCTGTGATGTTCACGTATCAGTTCACAGACGTTGCTGGAAGCACAGAAAAACGTGCTAAAGAGCAAAAGGAGAAATGGAAAAGTACAGAGTCAGCCTCTTTTTCCAGAAAACCAGAATAGCCTCCTTATAGTACTCTGTCAACAAATTTCACTGATGAGCTTTAACTTTCAAGATTTAGAAGGAAAAAGAATATCATGGTTTAAAAAATCCTTAGATTTGTATCCCTTCTCCAGCATATATCTTAATCATCAAAAAATTAAACTCCTGAGGGAAGCCTAGTCAGTCTTTTCTGCATCTGCAGACATACTAGCTAGCTTTGACACTTTTTGTTACTCCACAAGATCATAACAAGATGCCTGCCCAGGGCCCAAGTCCTGTATGAACAAAGACATACATCCAAGCTCAGGACATTAGTCATTCGCCTTAGTCTAACACTCATCTCCAAATCTTCAGATGTTTACTTCTTTCTTATACTCACTCATGTTGTTGAGGTTTTACCACGGGCCGAGAACTCAATTCTAACAACTCCCTGAGGAAGTTCTATCAATAACCCCATTTTATATATAATATTGATGTACCAAAAAGTTAACTAATTCATCCACAATGGCTGAACACATAGTCTGAGAGGGCTAGACCCACCAGCAGCAGCCAAGCCTGCTTAACCTGCATTTCTACTTCCAAGTCCTTCTTATCTCCTATTCCTTCCTGTCTGTACAGTACAGCCAAGGGAATCCAGACTAGGGAACTTTATTTCTAGCCAAGGAGGTGGGAGGGAGGGGATAAGAGATGAAAAAAAGGCATTGGAATGTGTTATGTACAGTACCAAGTCTACACAAGGAATGTAAAATTATGTACTGAAAACTTATACCAAGAAAAATAAAGAAAGGGATCAAGGGATGGGTGAAAGGTATATGAAGAAAAAGGAAAGGGAATTTATATGTATTTCCTTTTTTTTTTTCCTTTTGTTTTCTTTTTTGAAGATAGGGTCTCGCTTTGTAGTTCAGGCTGCCCCTGAGCTCAGCCTCAAATTCACATTACAGCAATCCTCCTGCCTCTGCCTCCCAAATGTTGGGATTACAGGCATGAGCCACCATGCCCAGCATTATGGTAAGTGGTACTGATTGCTGCTGGGCATGAGTCTCCACGCCCAGTATTGTATGTGGTTACTGGGGGATCGAACCCAGGCCCTTGCACTTGCAAGACAGGTGCTGGAACCACTGAACTAAATCCCCGGCCCAGAAAAGGAATTTATAAAGGAATTAAGATGTCTTTGGTACATGTACCAACTTCCCACAAGGACTGTAATCAATAGATACTATGCATATGTACTAATAAACTAAAAAAAAGAGAGAACCTGTGCAAAGTGTTATTTTAAAAGTTGACTTGTGCCTTTGTGTTTCATTTATAAAATAGTGTATTTGCTATTTTATCGAGTAAAGTATCACCTACATTAATAGAAAGCCCATATTAAAATATGTCAGAAGTAGAAATTTCAGTTCACAGTGTCTCATTCTTGGTTTATCACAGACGTCCCCAAACTCCTCTTTCTGGAATTCAGAACGTGAGGGAAAAATATTTCTACCAGCTTCCATGTTACCTCTGTGAGGCTGCTCGAGGAGGAACCCTCGGGGGCCTCTCAAGGGGTACAGTGTGTGTTCCATCCACTTGCTGGGGGCCTGGACTACGACTTCTGGTAACTTCTGGGACTTCGTTGTCCTACAGCAAACAAGATGAGAAAAAAAGGTGAAAGTTACTTCAAGTAACCAGCACAGCTGCACACCCAGATGGGCTTTGTCCACACAAACTGACCACTGATCCACCACCCACTGCCCCTTCCATGTCCTCCTGTTGCTTTGGACAGGCTGATCCACATTCCCACAAATCTCCTGAACTTCAAATCCATGCTACTTAAAGAATGGTCCACAGTCAGTCAGCACCAGCATCACCTAGAAGCTTGTCACAAATGTCCTCCTTATGACCTATTCTCAGGATCCTTTGGGATTAGGGTTGACTCGGACCGGCCTTCCTATTTCTTCTAGCCACTGGTCCCCGGATCTAACTCTAATTCAGCCAACTTGGAGAGAGGGGCCTCAGCCCAAACAACAGCTCCCTCTCACCCTGAAGGTCTTGCAGCTCTCTGAGGGATTGGGCCACTATACAGAAAAGGCCAGGAGTCTGGGCCAGGAAGAAAAAAGACAGGCCCTGAGAGTCACAGACACAATAGCACAACAACCAGGACACATGAAACAATGTCCTTGGCTCCCCCAGCATCCTTTGTGTCCCCTAATTTAGCCCCTGACCTGATCCCTGCCCCTGAAGTCCCTGAGACTCACCAGACTCATCCCCCAGACACCACTCACTGACTAGATTTTAGTCTCTTTCTTCCCTCCTTCCCTTTCTTTCCTATTGAAGCAAAATGCACATACCGTACAACTAACCACTTTAAAGTACACAATTCAGTGTCATCGAATGCATTTACAGTGTTGCACAATTACTACCTCTATCTAGGCTCAAAATATTTTAATCAGCCCAAAAGGAAGCACCATATCAATGGAGCAGTTCATTTCTTCCCACTCCCTCCTCCTTCTAGCCCCTGCCAAGCACCAACCTATGTTCTGTCTCTATTTTGCCATTCTATGTATTTCATATAAATGGAATCCTGCAATATATGTGACATTTTCTGTAGGGTTCTTTCACTGAATTTCTGCCTCTTGCAATGAAATGATCCGTAGGACAAGGCAGATGGATGGGGTTGTGACCCCGGCTCTCACCTCGTTGTCGCCCTCCATCCCACTGCTCACACTGAGGAGGCTCCGTGTGCTTGAGCGGTTACTTGTGCTGCCTAAGGGTAGAGAGGAAGTGAGCTGGATGGTGATTCACACAGGAGAAGACAAAATACAGGATGCTAGCACTCATTTTACTGACAGAAACAACAGGTAAGCTGTGAAGACAGGATTCTTCAAAATGTGGCTGTCTCACGCTATTTTATTAGAGGTCAGGTCCTCTGTCAGCATTACGTGAAACAGTTCCCTGTTTGAACACCACTTTCAGCCTAACAGCTACTGTTTACTGAGGGCTTACCACACAGTCAGTGCTTCAAACAGGTGACTACTGTTTTTTTCTTTTGAAATTCCTTTTTGAGATTAGTGCTTTGATTTGACAGGGAAATGGAGGTGTTCTGACTCTCAGTTCAATAGCACCTCTAATATCTGCAAACTAACTTTGTTACTGCAGTTGCTCACTTGCTTAGAATTACGAGAGATATGTACATGTAGTATACATGTAGACATATGTACCTTGGAATGAGGTGTGAGACACTCCAACAGAAACTAAAATCCAGGGCTAGGGCTGTGGTTCAAAGGTAGAATGTATGCTTAGCACAGGCCTGAGTTCCCTCCTCAGCACAACACAAACACAGAGCAAAGTGCAAAACACAAGTTCAAAAATATCATTTATATTTATGGTAGGAACTGTGATTTTGTAAGTGCAGGTGTCCAAAGCTCTTGAGTTAGGAATGTATCACCTGTATCACTAGAATAGCACTGTCCAATAGAAATCGTGTTGACAACGTTCCATTTTTGTGCTGGTGCAAAACATGGCAGTGCAATCAAGGAAGTGAACTTTAAAACTGATGTAGTTTTAATTAATTTAAATGTAAATAGCCACATATGGCCAATGGCTACTGTACTATCCAGCACAGCACTAAATGCAGCCCGAAGCCATGGCGATGTTCCCATTAGAAAAGGAAGGAGAGTTAGTCATCTATAACAAGGAAATTTTAACTTTGATTTACCAATACTGTTACTCACTGACTCAAATCTTAGAGTCACTGGATTTCTACCTAAAATAGCTCTTAATTTTATTAGTTTGGAAATAGTGTTAGTTTTGACTTTATTATGGTATCAACTTGGACAGAATGAATTTAGATGTTAGCTTGAATAAAGCAGGATTATAATTTTGGAGTCTTTCTTGGGGTCAGACTTTTACATCTAAAATAATGTGTCAAAATGTTTTCATAAACTAGGCAGTTCAGAGTTTGTTCTTTAGGAGCACATGATGCTGCCCCTTTCTATGCAGCTACACATATAGCATCGTTCACCTGACCTGACTGTCCTTTTCTCTCCATTTGCCTCAGTGCACACTGTCCACAGGCTAAAATCTACTGGGGACAAAGGCCATCAAAATTTCTCCAGGTTTCCTTAACTAGAAGTAAATCCTGGGCACGTGGGCTCCCACCCCGTGTGGCTGAGCCTCCCCACGTCATTCCCACAGCCCCTCCCATGTGGTCACAATAAGCTACCCTGTTCTCAAGGTTATCTGCTGTCGGAAAGTAACACTTGATCACAAGCACTGGCTCCATAGCTCCGGAAATTCCTACCCATCGGTGCCTTTTGTCCCTTCTTCCCTTGTCAGTCTGAAACCTGCAACCCAGTGTTTGGCTCCAAACCTCAG
The DNA here is from genome assembly GCA_004026965.1 of Petromus typicus. Lineage (NCBI taxonomy): Eukaryota > Metazoa > Chordata > Mammalia > Rodentia > Petromuridae > Petromus > Petromus typicus. The sequence goes on from PVIR01000236.1 coordinate 75,803, forward strand.
CTCCCCTGATTCAACTGCTCTGGCCTCAGCTCTTTCCAGGCTGATGACTGCTGGCCACATCCCCTTGAGCTGCACAGCTGGTAGGAAGCCCTGGCCCCAGGCCCTCAACTCCTGCCAGGGGAGGGAGGGCACTGCTGGCCCTTGCCAGGCTCGGTCCCTGGGGAAGAAGGAGCAGATGAGCATCTAACTCATACCACATTTGTGCTTTCTTTTCTTTGTGATAAGCTCTTAAAGAGAAGCTCCGGTTTCCTTTCATTGTCATTTGTCCAGTCACAGTCTGGCTCAGTCTGCATGAGCTGTCCTCAGTGCAAAGTAGGGGCGGAAATAATCACACACTGTGTAACATGATGCCCAAGACACATGGACCAGACAACTCAGAAAAGGTCAACAGTCCTGCAATGGGACTTGTGTTCTCTTAAACATAATACTACTATCATCAGTTGGGAATTATAACCAGAGGTAACCTGAAGTTGTTTTTCTGTGGTTTCCAATCATGGCATCTACAGCATGATAAAAACAGTTCTGTTTTCAGGATATGACTTTGGGGTAAAGGGGCAGTTGGTGGGTCAGAGTCTGGCCACCCTTACTTTCCTTCCTTGCCCTTCTATTTGGAAGGCAACCATCTACTTCTCTGGTGAGAGCACAAAAGACTCTGGGTGTGAATCCCAGACCCCAGCTTACTTGCCAGGAAACCAGGGCAAGTCACTTAAACTCTCCAACTCTCCATTTCCTTATCTAGGAACTGGGCCCTTGTTGTAGAGAATGAATTAGATCACATGACAATATGCGTGGCATAGAGCTGGCAGGAGTAAACATTGATTAATGAAAGCACCTCTCTCTCTCTGTGTGTGTGTGTGTGTGTGTTTCTAGCCCTTCCCTTCCTAACATGTCTGACAGAAGCAACACCTATCCTTGGCTTTCTTTTACCACCTATGATCCCTAAGAAATTCACTCCCTTTTCTCAACTTATCAGAATTTGAATTTCCAAATTGCCTCAGAGGTCTCTTCACCACTATGTATGGGGAGGATATTTTCCTGTCCGGTCCAGGCTTCTAACATTGTCATGTCATAGGCTTTGGGTCTGCTTTAGATGTTAGCGGTAACGGTGACAGGATTCTTAATTTGACAGAGAAAAGAGTTAAGTTCTATTCCCAACTTTTTTCTTAGACTACATGATCTTTCCTTGTCTAGATTACAAATAATCCACCCATAAAGTAATGAGGGAAACTAGTGCAGAG
>PVIR01000236.1:84885-112744 GCA_004026965.1 Petromus typicus
GGGACAATGTTGAGATTGTAACAAAAAAGTAAGGAAACAAATTTTATATATATGGGGGGGGTGGTAGGGTGGGTGGGGCTATGGGAAAAAATGAGAATTAAGTTGTGTCTTATACTGGTACAAATCCCCATTATGGAGTGCAATCATGATGTGTATATTTAATGTACCAATAAAGATAATTAAAAAAAAAAAAAAAAGATTCTCCTGTAAAAAAAAACATTTAAATATACAGCAGGATTACACCCTTTGAACATTAGTCACTTGCAGATCGCATGCTGTACTCGACGTCTGTCACACTGCAATGCCATTTTCAAGATGCAAATGAGACTCAGTGTAGCCAGCTACCAGACAAAGCCACATCCTCGTAGACTCTGCGCCGCAGGAGAAGACTTCTCTCCCCTAATACAGTGGTCCCTGTCCCATAACCCTTTGGCCTTCCTTAAAGACACGACGAGGCAAAACCTGTCTCTGACCTGCTTACAAACACTTCGTACCTGTTCCGACCTCTGAGCCTGTGCTCTTTCCTCACTCGCCTAAGCATGAGAGGTGCTGATTCCTCTCAGTGAGTTTGCTCCAGGTCTGAGTCAAGCCAGACCCGCCTTCTCCCCAATGCTGTCCGGTCCTGAGCGCTGCCCATGCCGGTCATCTGGCAGTTGGATCACACAGTCTGGAAGTGTGTGTTTGTGTATATGTGTACACCTATGTGTATGCCTGGCCTCTTCAGGATATGTGGGCCCTTCAGGAGCAAAAAACCAAGTCTTGTACAGTCCCACCATCTGGTCCACTGTAGTCACTCAGTAAGTACTGAACAGATACTTTGGGATCAAGACTTTTTCTATTTTAGTCAGTTAACACCAATGTCTGAGTATTCTAGGGAGGTGAGACATCTGAGCTTTCAATATCAGGGGGGAACTGTCCAATCAATGTGGCTGAAGCAGACAGTTCAGTGAGGGAATCAGCAGCGGCCAGACTGGAAAGGCCAGTTGTTTTCACCTGCAGGGGCAGGCCAGGAGAAGAGCCTTACTCAGGAAGCGGCAGGGAATCTGAAAGCTGGGAGACTGTCCTGGCCTAAGGCATCAGTGAACTGGAAAGGAGGAGTAGAAGGCAAGAAGAGTAACCAGAGTGGTGGCTCACGCCTGTAATCCCAGCACTCGGGAGGCAGAGGCAGGAGGATTGCTGTGATGTGAGTTAGAGGTTGAGCTCAGCGCCAGCCTGAACCACAAAAAGCAAGACCCTGTCTCAAAAAACCTAAAAAAAAAAAAAAAAAAGAAGAGTAACCAGAGATGAAGTGGCAGGCCAGATGCGGGGACAGGACTGATCGCGCTATGTGGCTAGGGGAATAGAAAGCTGGGGGTCCATAGGACAGGAAGATCACCACAAAGTGAGAGCAGGCAAGACAGACAGCTGAGTGGAGGTGTGGGAGCTGGGAGAAGAGCCTCAGGTTGGATGTCCACTCAGCCTTCAGCGCCCAGAGAAAGGGGCGCCTGAGGGAGGGTCTCCTCTTTAAGGAGCACCAAGGAAGCAGAAGGGGCACCGCAGGGAGTTGAGGCTCATTCCAGGGCGATTTGGATCCCAACTGCTTCTGCATCAGCCTGAGCTTCCATCTTCTGTGAAATGGGAACTACTGACACTGCTTTTGTGTGCTGGCCGGAGCCAGAGGTTAAGCTGTCCCATATGCACTGTACAGAGTCCAACAGACCGGCTGCCAGCAGATGCCACCACTGGTGCTTCTGCCTTACTGTCCACTGTTCCCCAACACTTTCCCACCCCTAGATGCACCCCAAGATCCCTCTTGGGGCCTGATGGCTGCTGCTCACGCCAGTGCCCAGAGAGCTGCGGTGTCAGATGCGGGGAGCTCAGGGTTGAAACACACAGCAGACTGAGAGAGTCCTCATCCTGCCTCAGCTGCTCACGCTGGGAGTGACCTCGGACATGGTCCTCAGCCACTGGACCCCATTTCATCTCAGGGAATTGTAGACATTAGATTAGGGATGTGTTTCCCAATGCTATTTAGATAAAAAGAGGGGGACTCATCTGTTGAGGCCGGGGACACAGATACACAGTCACTCACAGGGACACGCTGATGATGTTGCACACACAGCACCAGGTGCTCAGTGGGAGCCACACCGGATGGCTGCCACCCGCCTCCCCACTGTCAAGTGGCAAAGTGACATGAAATGGCTTCTGACAGGCAGTGCTGGCTACCTGCTGGAAGCGGAAGGACTCGGAGCGTTTCTTCTGGTTGAGCTGCCACTCCTTGAAGTGCAGCACAGCCTCATCCACGTTGACGATGCCCAGCTTCACCTGTTCCTGCAGAGTGATGAGCTGCCGCTGGCCCGGCGTCTTCATCCCGGCGAACGGGTCATAGATACTGGACTGGGGCCGGTCTCTCCACGGTCTGACAGGAGGCTCTGAAAAGACAGCGGAGCTCAGCTTGCCAGCTGCCTGGTGGGAGGCAGACCTGGGCATGGGCAACGAGCTGCTCACAGATTCAAGAGAGTGCATCGCAAGGAATAGCTAGCTACAGGTGAAGCCAAGACGGGGAAACAACCCAGAGTCGGAAGACAGGGAAGCAGCTAATAATTCCAAAGCCTGCTAAAGTGATAAGGCTGCAACATTAAAGCTTAGTATAAAGTCTGTCGAATCCTTCAAGCCTTAATTTTTTTTTTTTTTTTTTTTTTTTGTACCAGGTATCGAACTTAGGACCTTGCGCTTACAAGGCAGGCGTGATACCACTGAGCTCCACCTCTGGCCCAAGCCTTAATTACTGATATACCTTCAGAGCAATATTTCCCAACCTTGATACTGCTGACATTTGGGGCTAGAAGGCTCTCTGTTGTGGGGCCGCCCTGTGCCTTATGGATATTCAGCAGCACCCTTAGTCTCCACCCACTGGGCGCCGGCAGTACTCTTCCTCAGCTGTAGCAACCAAGAATGTCCTTAGGTGATGCCAACTGTTCTCTGGGGAGGACAGAATCACCTCCCCATGGGATGACCTTTAGACTCATCCACTTCCGGGAGAGAGTATACAGGAAGAGTACAAGCAGATATTCCTCCCGTCCCTGCCCTGCTCCCACAGTGATTATAGATTAACTGGCACAAAGTGCGGAAGGAGACCACACACCAGTAACCCGGGCCCAGGAGCGGCAGGTATCAGTGAGGTGCTGAGTTACACCTGGTTATCTCAGCTGTTCTGTGCCAGCATCTCTTCCATATTACACACACATAGTTCTCTGCTGTGGAGAATCCAGGGAGATTCTACTTGCAGAGATGAAAGGGCCATGGGGACTTGTGAAGACTTGACATTTTATTTCTTGATACATTGAAGACTTAATTCCAAATCTCTCCAACATGGGCATTGTGATTTAAGGACACACCAGACAAAGACATATGGCTTCCCAATGAACACTGGGAGAAAACTTGAAGTTTACCTATCATCTGCCAACTACTCGCTCATCTGAGAGCGCACACTCACACGTCCTCTGACCAGGTTTGGCCTTTCAAAGCTTTGAGAGATGGAGGAGGGTGGAAAACAACAGCATAACTCGATCAGTTCCAGTCTCCCCAGTCCTTTGGGATGGCTTTAAATGCTCAGATTGAGTCATGGCTGCTTTCCAGAAGGATCCTCAGTGGGATAGTACCAAATGCCTCTATATAGCATAGGCAAATTAATGAGGGGAGAGACAGCGTTTAGCTCCTCAAACTTCCACAAAAAGTCTTTAAACAAATAGAATGCCCAAGTTCTTATCCACCAGCAAGAGTGTCTTTAAAGTTAAAGATTAATCAAAGCATGACTGAGCTGTATAGGCAGAGTACACAGCCCAAGAGGGCTCTGTAATGGATAAAGGTGGGTGCTGAGCTGCCCCCTGGCATCCTGCTGGCAGTAATCTCAATGTTTACATTGTGCTTTTATGTGTGACACTTTCTGGCATTTTAGTGTCCTTTGTATAATTGATTTATATAATATTTTGGGGGCTCCTCTCTCTTTCATCTTCAGTACAGGACTCTCAGCTCCATCTGAAGGCATCTCTTGGGTCTGGATGAGGTATGAACACCTGTACCCCACGGAAGTTCCACTCATACAAAAGGAGGCTGAGGACAAGCTGGCTTACCTTTCCGCAAGCTTTCTGAGGAAACATAGAAATTCCCAGGATGCTCTTGACTTTTTTCTGCAAAAACTGTGAGAGAATATTCTGAGTAAAAACTAAGTCTTTCTTTTTTTAAAAAACTTTTTAAAATTAGTACATGTTGGCAGTGGGTTAATGTACATAATACAGCTCGTTTCTTTTATTAATCCTCCTCCCCTTCCTTCCTCCCTCCCTCCTTCCCTCCTCTTCTAAGTTCCCTTTCCTCATTTTCATTCTTATTGATATTATTAATCTTAGCTCATGTTTATGACATAAAATGTTTGCATTTATAAGTCTTTTCTTAAGGACTCTATAACATTTTATAATTCTACAAAAAGTTTTATCAAGATCTTGTGCAAAAATAAACTAAGAAGAAGAATGTATACCTATTGCCCCTGTGTTACAGTTCTCTAAATGAAAACTCCTAAACAGAGACCACTAAATAGAAGCAGTAGAGATTGTCATATAAGATAGGCCAGACCGTCAAGCTGTCAACCTGGAAAGCCAAAGCTGTCTAAAGGACACGATCAGCACTTACAAGATCCTTATAGAAAAGGGTCAGAAAAGAGAACAGATCATTCAAGAAAAGGATAATGGGATAAGGAGTATCCCTAGGTCCCAGAACACCTGAAGTGAGTTGAGGGAGACCCTGAAGCCGAAGAGTAAAAGGAAATACCGACCATGCTTTGAGACAGGACTCTGAGCAGTGAAGTGTGTGCATAGCTCCAGAGGGACTCAAATCAGATCACTCACGAGGGACAAAACCAGGACAATGGAAAAAACAGGAAAGTGACAAATACGCCTCAGTGCTAAGATGGCATGCTCATTATGGTCTCAAACTGAGACACCCCTGGCTTTGAACCCTGGCTCTGTCGCTAAGAAGTTACAGTTGCACAAGAGGCTTGACCTCTTCCATTCTCCATCTCTTATTTATGGAATGAAGGAGATAATAGTGTCTTCATTGCACTCTCATGAGAATTAAGTGAGTTAATGTGTGGAAAGTGTGAGATAGAATCCAACACATGTAAGCACTCAGAACCAGATTCAATTATCATTATTCTTATCTAAATTTCAAGACTTGTCCTGAAAAGAGCAGAACCTTGGCATGCTAATTAACCCAAGTGATGACTATACAGAGTCTTACAACTTAAATGTACTTCCACCATGTATTATTTTATCTGACCCTCAAAATAAGGCTGTGGCAGAGTATTCCCATGTATTACTATAACATATATATTGAGGTAGAGATGTATCACTATGATAACCACTTTAAAGATAAGGAAGCGAAAGATAAAAAGAATGCAACAAATTATTCAATGTTCTATGCTATATACCAGAAAATACAAGATTTGAGAAACGAACCCAGGTGTTCTGGCCTTAAACCCACCACCTCTTTTGTGACCTCATCCCTCTCTCCTTCCCTTTGCTTAATCATGGTTTTCCAGAAAGTCCACCAGGGCTTGGGAATCAGAAATCACCCATGTTTAGATCTCAACTGCCTCCTAGTGAAGTGCCGTCTACCCAGCCCCTACCCTCTCTACCATTCAGGAGCTGCCAATATATATCTTCATGCTTCTTACTGTGGTTCCCTCAGAAACAGGCCATAAGCCAAGAATCTGAATGTACATAGTCCAGTTGGGAGATGACAAAGCCAAGGCAAAAGCAATAAGTGGTGGGTTATTAAGCAAGTGACCACCATGGACAAGCTTAGGATCCCTGAAAAGCAATATGGAACATCCAATTTGGAGTTTCTCCACCAGAGGTAGCCAATAAACTAGGCTGTTCATCCACCAGCTCTCATCAGTCATTAGTCGAAGGCAGAGACCATGTGTACTAAGTTTCCAGTGTTTCTAGCTTGTCTTGCAAGAGGGCAGAGGAGGCTAGCTGGCCAGAGATAGCCCTCAGCCTAAGATATAATAGTGAAGACAGACAGAATCTGGCCAGTTGGCACAAAAATGTGAAGAGCTATGGAGACAAGGGCAGGACACCAACAGTATCTGCCAGATATGCCAAAGAAAATGCTACCCAAAGAGATGGCTGGCCTGACCATAGATGATATTTGGCAATACCAAGCATTCCATATTGCAACCCATTTAAGGTTGCCAGATTGAACAAACCAAAGACAAAGCCCAAAGAGTGAAGTAGTTGGAACATATTTCCATTAAAATGGTTGCTTGTTTACAATTTGAAGTTGACTGGCCATCCTATATTTTATCCGGCAATCTCAACCCAGTTACTGAGGTCTCTGCATGAGCACTATCTGCCCCAATATATGATATACCCTCATCACAACTTGCACAATATGCTTATATTAAAAACAGAAGAATATAGATCTGTGAATTCTTCTATTCTTACAGTACTTATGTAATCAAGTACTGAAAGAAATGATGTTGACAATTCCATATAACTGGCATCCCAGGGACAATTAAGAAGTCAGAATTCAATGTTTTGTTAGTGTAGATTTTGCCCAACACAGAACTATGGAGGCAGAATCCTTGGCTTCAAAGCCTGACCAAATGTGTCTTGAGATTTCTCTCCTGCTAATTCTCTTTTTTATTTTATTGATATATTAAAAATCAAAAACAACAGCCAGTCCTTACAAATGAATACCCCTATACACACACACACACACACACACACACACACACACACACACACACACACACACAGCCTGGCCGAGATGCATAGCAACTGAGCAACCTCTGCAAGCCTCCATTTCCCTATCTGTAAATTGTGCGTGATGCTCCTAACCTAACAGATTATTGTGACAAGTAAATGGTATGTTCTTGGTGGATTTCAATAAATGTCAGTTATTAAAATTATAAATAGCAGTAAGAAGAAAGGAGTCAGGAGACAAAAATGTACTGAGGTTCTCACTGACCACTATTTTTCCAAATGTGTCTGAATGCCTCCAGGAAGGCACTCTGTTCATTGCCCCAGCCTTGCTCCAGAACTTTCTCTGATCTGTGACCCTGTCTCCTGGGACTGGCTGTAAGACATTCAGGAAAGGAGTCTCTGGGTCATGGTTCAGAAAGCCAGAAGATTGAGAAATTGGTTCTGAGTATGAAAAAATGTTCAATATCACTGGTCATTCGAGAGATGCAGATGTCACAACACTGAGATTCATTCACTCCACAAACAATGCCTGTGCTATCAAGAAATAAACCAATAAATGCTGACTGGGCTGTGATAAGGAAGGATCCCTTCTCCACTGTTGGTAGGAATGTGGACTGGTGACACCACTATGGAGATCAATGTGGAGATTCCTAAAAAAAACATTTAATGAGGTTCAAAATGTATGATAGGTACGGTGACATAGGAAGAAAATATTCAAAGGGAAAAAGGAAATGAGGTAGAGGAAAGTAAAGAAGGGAAAGAAAAAAATCTGATGGTAAAATTTAAAAAATGGAAACAAAGCGTATGTTTTGGAAGATCAAGGGTTGTAAGAAGGATAGAATAATGGGGAAAAAATGAGAATCAAGGTTATCATGTACAGGGACAAATTCTCAATGTTGAATGTGATCATAATGTATATCTAAAATGTACCAATAAACTCAATAAAGGAAAAAAAAAAACAAAGGGAAACAGCAATTGTAGAGATCCAAGCCATGTCCAGTAGAAAAGGAGTATACAGGATCAGGGTGTATGTATGAATGAATGAATAAAAAAAGAGAGTTGAAAAAGAAAAATGAACTGATGCTGAGGAGCTCCAAAGACCCCTGTGGACATTACTTCTTGTCACACTTGCCTTTAGAAATATATGGCTCATTGTCGGGCAGCTGGTGAGCACCTGAAGCACTGGCCTCTGGCCTGGGCACAGGGATAGGAGGCCTGCTCGCCAGATCCATGCAGAAGGCCTCATCGTCTTCCACCGTGTGATAAACATCTTCTTCCTCGCCAAGATGGTGCTGCTCTCTCGCCAAACTGGCCATTCCTATGCTATTGCCTACAGACACAGAGAAAGGTAATTGAGAACAGTGGCCAACCAAATTGGATGATGTCAGTCAAGAGAACAGAGTGACATTTCCTTACTGACAGTTGTGGCCCCAAAAGGTTACCCCTACATCATCCCCTGCATCATCTGTTCAGAATGTCAAAGGCAACTAGAGCAGATCCAAATGTCTCCTTCATTTGCCACCAACCTTGGTACAGCCAAAGAAGTGAGAACTAAGCTTCATCATTTCAATTCTACTCTAGGATTCTATTACTCAGCCTGTTAGTACTAAGGGAAAGGAGGCACCTTCCAAAGCCCAAGAACACTTGGTGCTTGGTTTATAACTCTGGACATGTCCCCAAAGCCTCAGGAACTCATAGGTGGGACTTTTGGGAGGTGACTGGATCATGATACTCAATAGTGGATTAGTCCACAGAGAAGTTTATAGCTAAACATATCTTGAGAGGTGAAAAACGGTCAAAGGAAGTGACAGGGACATTGCCTAGAATGGTGTATGTCCCTCCTTCCTTCATCTCTCTGCTTCCTGTCCAGAATGACATGAGCAATTCTTTTCCACTATGCCTTGCCATGGAGCCTACTGCCTATGGACTACAATCTCCAAAACCGTGAGCCAAAAACAAACCTTTGCTCCTTAGAGCAGTGAGTGTTTTGTTGGGTACTGTGTCTCAGGGACAAGAAGTAACTAAGACACTTGGAATCACTCCCTGGGGTTAGGAAAGCAGTGTAACATGTCCTACCAATGGTTCCAACATCTTCTTCATCCTCCTCAAAATAGCCACAGGAAATCACTCCTGAAGATTTCCTTTGTGCCAAGCACTGTTCTGGGTGTACCGACCCACAGTGTCCTCTCTCATATTTTAAGAATGCTGTGGGGTATCTGTACTCCTCCATCTCATCTGGCAAATTAAGAGGATCTAAGGATTTAAATAACTTGCCGCAGGTCACTTAGAGTCAGGTTGGCACCCAGGAGAGCTGACTCCAGCTTGCACTCAGTCTCCATGATCTGCTGCTCTGTCAGAAATCTCTGCCCCCTCGTTGTCCCCACTGGTCACACACATTGAAGACGCAAAGCTTGCTCCCTTGCTTTGCCCACCAGAGCCCCACAGACCGCAAGTTTTTTCCTGCAAAGTTCTATTTCTTCTTCCTAGAATCATGTAGTCAGTAAAGGTTTATTAAATGCCCATTATGACACAGCAACAAATGGATTTTGGCTTTCTTCCTATGGGATTTCCAGTGCAGTAATTTATTGGGAATTTTTATTTCTGTTGCATCTTTTCAAGCTGCAGAATCCATTCTTGACATTCCAGTATCACGGGTCCTGACGATTGATCAGGCTGATCTGCATGCATTAGAAGACTCTATTGCCTGAGGCTCTGCCCTCTAGAAAAGTTTCCGTTTATTTGTTCATTTCTCAACATGTTGTATTAGGACTTGAGGAAACTCTTCAGAGGCTCGTCCCGTGTTAACCAAAATAAGGTGTCCTGGGAGAGCTGCCACGTGCCCCACTCACCTTCCCAAGTTCCCAATGTTGCTCAGTTCTTTATCCTACAAAACTCTTGCCCGCCTCAGGAATGTTGCTCTCTGCCTAGAACCTCTCCTCTCAACACTGTGCCAGGCGCACCCAGCCCCCTCCGTGCTTCAGCAGCACAGTCACCTCTGACACAGGCCTCACTGATCACCAGTCTAAATTGGGTCGGCCCGGTATTTATCCCCACCATGCCTAATCCTTTTGCTCCACAACCCTGCCACGAGGTCACTTAAACATGTATCAGTATGTTGGACTGTTTCCAGCCCCTTTCCCTCTCTTGACTGTCAGCTGCAGTAGGGTAGGCCCTGACCCCCCTGCTATGTTATTCTAGAGACAAATGCAGGGCCTGGGAACTCACAGAAACTCAATTCTGTCATGGTAGTTGTTTGGTATTAGTCTTATAATGAATGGATAAATCAATTCTGGGTGAAATATGCTGTGTAGGTCAAACAGCGTTTGACACAACAGGTTTGTGCCTCCCCAGCAGTCTGTCTACTATGTTCATCTTCCTTCCCAGTATCTTCCTAATCTGCCTGTGCAGACCTTTGGAACCTTCAGGCAACCTTAAGGACAGCTACATTATCAGAATAAGAAGAAGCATTTTCTTCCACAATAGGAGAAAGTTTTATGGCTTCAGAAATGACAGAGCCATTAGTGTGGAACTTGGCATAGATAGCATCTACTTCTCTTAGCAACATCTGTCTGTCCATGGGTATTTGTTGGAAACTTCATGCTAGGAGTACCACATGGGGGGGGGTGTTATACTCTTCTCTCATTCCATCAGCAGCTACAGACAATCACTCCATCAATTTCTTGGCTCCTTCTAGCCAAGTAAGTTTTCAGAAAAACTTTCCAGTCCCACCCATGAACTTCCCTATGAACCTCAGAGGAACTTACTTCTGGGACGATCATGTTCCCTGACAAAATGAACTGAGTCTATTTCTCAGCTGCTCCCATCTTAATCATATTTTGTTCTTTAAAATAATGAATTATTAATAGCAAACACTGTTCATATGTTTCAAGTACTACACTATGCCAGGCACAGTCTGTTATTAAGGACACAAAGTTCATCCCTATCAAGAATTCTAGACCGTTCTCTCAAGCTAACTGGCTGAAGGCCACAAGAATGGGGAACAAGGACAAAATTTACTATCTGCCCCAGACCCCTGTCTTTATAGATATCATATCTGTTGTTTTCAAACTAAATCTTCAGAGGTGCAGAATCCCAAAAGATGCTTCTGGAATCTCATCAGGTAGAAATGAGAGGCCTAGCAGAGATTAGGAAGAGTCCCAGTTTTATCTGCACTGTAGACTAACCCTCCACCTAAGGTTTTATTTTAAATAGTATTTTAGACCTTTCTTACAGCCCTGGTGGGAATGTAAACTTGGTAGAGAAGAGTGTTTTGATATTGTCAAAATTATAAATACATAACTGCCTTAGATCCTGTGATTCTATTTCTAGTAATTTATAGCACACATAGACTCACATATGTGAAAAGACATTCTCATAACAAAGGTGTTCATTGAGGCAAGATTTATACAAGCAAAAAAGCTGCAGGCAGCTTAAATAGTCTCAATAGGAAACTGCATAAATATACTAGGTAATATTATATTTAAGGAATATGCAGCTATATAAAAATTAATACTGTGCTAAGATGTTACTTGTGAATAAAAGGAAAAGGAATGTATGTACAGAATATACATATTAACATGTTCAGAAATTTTCCAGAGCATCTAAGAAAGGAGAGAAACTTATTTTCATTGCTTATTTTTTGTGTGGCTTGGGTTGTGATTGTTTGCATGTATTACTTTTATGATCATCAACAACAGCAAAAGACAGATAAAAGAAACCAAAGGAGGGTTCCACTGTTAAAGAAAGAAAGGAAAGTGCTGAGGTTCTCAGAGTAACTCCTGAACCAGAGGGGAAAAGAGGACAGTGAATCCTGGGTCCGCTTCAGACAGGTGCCCTGAGCCAGGTGCTCACAGACATGGGTCCTGTCTCCACAGGCCTCCACGCGGGCCAGGTGCACACTCAAGTCTGAGGATCACCGCTAAAGAATACAGCTGGGAAAGCGCCACTCTGGTAGCTGAAGACCTACTGCGTGTCAGAGAGTATGTGACACCATCCCTGCTGCATCATCAGAGGCAACGGGGCTGAGATCCAGGGAAGCGACAAGCCCAGGATCAGAGTCTGTCTGTGCAAAACCCTCTTGAGCTCCTTAGAGAGCCTGAGACCAGTATCCAACCCCAAGCAATCCTTCCACACTCGGGGCATTTTTCTTCCACCACTCTGTTCTTTTCATATTGAACGACAGCTTACTTGGGGTACACGTCTGTCTTCTCTGTGGGGCAGAATGAACATTAATAATGCCCCGACACAGTGTTTGGTGCACACCAGAAGTATAACGAAGGACTGGAAAATTATGTCTTCAGCTCAGGACCAGATGAGACTGGGCTGGCCCGAGGCTCTCATCTAATTCCCAGCCCTGCTCTCTTACTGTGTGGCCACAGGATATCCCTTCAGGGAAAAGGAAAGGACAGTTTTACTTCCTCTCAGAAGGTGGCAGTGTACCCAAGGGTATCGGCAGGGACACCAGGTCAGGCTGGAAGGCTTTGAATCCTGGATCCCTCATTCTGCTAACTGCCTGTAGGACCTTGGGCACATTACCTCTCCACACCTGTAATTCTTCTCTCATGAAATGAAGGTGACAGCACTCACCTCACCAGGGCGCAAAGAGCATCACATAGTGTCATACAAAGCACTTAAACTGGGCTTGTCCCATTGCTGTCCCCTCCGCCACAGCAGGAGGAGGCCAAATGGCAATGTCAGCAGCAAACCCCACGTTTGGGCTCATCCATGTCCCCCTTGGGGCCAGGTGCTAGTCCAGGCGCAGACCAAGGACTGGCCTGCAGCTGCCCTGAATGCCCCTCTCAGAGAGCACTGAGGATTTTCTGTCCCTCCTGCCCTCCAGGATTGAACTCAAGACTGTGCCTTTGAGGCAGGTACAGCACCACTGAGCTAAATTCCCAGCCCAAGGAAAAACTTAGTTCAAAGGCAGAAGCCAGTAAGTATATTTTAGAAGTACAGATAGGAAATATTTCAGACTGTGTAGTCCTTTCAGACTCTGACTCTGCCCTGGTAACATGCCAGCAGCCACAGATGATTCTAATGAGTGGGGATGGTATGTTCTGGTGAAACTTTATTTACAAAAACAGACAGCTGGCCAAGCTGTGGTTCGTCTGTCACTGCTTTAGAGCTTTTTCATTCTCTTTGCTGCCATTTGTTTTTGAGAATTCCATCCTACTGGCACTTTGCCTTTATATCTATTTGATTAATGGACCCATTATAAGTTACCAATGAGTAGACAGAGTTAAGGAAGTACTCCAACAATTTAACACCTTCCATCTATGAAAACTTCAATAACAATAATAGTAATCACATGGATTGTAAAACTTTGTCATGTACTGGGCCTGATTTGAAGTCTAACATACAACTAATTTAATCCTCATAACTTCTGTTCCATTTTAGCACAGAGAAACTGAATAACTTGCCCAAAGTTTTCCAGCCACCTGAAGATAGCAATGAGTTTAGTACGGAGTCCACATTCTTTACCATTAAGCAACGCAACCTTGAGTTAAGTCAGAGTTATGTACCTTCCTCTCCTTCATCAGAAAGTAAATATCCTAAGGAAACTGACGATGTTATTTTTGTGTATGTCACCAACCCCAACATAGGACTAGAGTTTGAAATCAAAAATTTCCAGGCAAATATTAGGCGTGTGCACTTTAAAAGAGGTCTTGCTGGAGGCAACTGGGTTAGCCGAACAACTTGCTCCTGCGGTAGAAACCTCCAGCCTACATGTAACAGGCCAGTGGGGCGGGTGTGGATAGAGCTGGGAAGCAGAGCACATTCTGTCATATCATATGCCCTGCACGTGGCCCCTCACTCTTTGGGTGGACGGCCCTTCACGTGGACTCAAGCAATGCCTGTTTTTCTTTTGTTTCCCTGTTTGTAGTTACAACTTACCTTCTAAAAACTTGCGGATCATAGAATCCTTAGTAGGCCTAGAGAAACCGTCTCCAGAGACTGTTTTAGATGTATTTGCCTGAAGCATTTCAACATCTAAAAGGAAAAGGAGACTATGAATCAATGCAGTGCTCTTTCAAATAGGCAGGGTGATTTACAGAAGGATTCCCAAGGTTTGGCAACGTTCTTAAAAGATTCAAGCACATATCCATCCAACCACTCATCCTTCCTTTCATCTATTCACCTCCTCAATATGGATACCCAGAAAGTACTAAGGATAAATGAGAGGAACATTTACAACCGCAGGGTCCTTTCTTGGGCCACAGGTTTCGACAGGTAGAGTGATACTCACCTGCATTGGAAAGAATAAGCATGTTTTGAAATATATACATTGTAATTTCGCTTATTACAGCAAACAAACAAGCTAATGGATGCAGGAACAATAAATAATATAGAAAGTGTGGGGTTCTTTCAAATGATGTAATATTATGCAACAGTCAAAAAAATGAATTGGAGCTATTTCTCCAACATAGTTATATCTCAAAGTCATAATTTTGAGTGAAAAAGTTACGGACAGATGATGACAACATGACATTGTTTACATAAATCTCGACCACCTATAGGATAATACTATAAATTATTTACATATTCATAAGTATACTAAGAATAATAACTGTGGAACTCTAGTAGTGGTTACTCCGGAGAGGGAGGGAAGATAAGTTGATTCCAGAGGTTAACAAGGCCTGCACCTGAACCATGATCTTTGATTTAAAATTTTTTTTAAAAAGATCTGAGACTAAAAAAGAAAGACAAAGAAATACATGCTTCTTATTATCCTGATGAATCTAAAGAACGAGGATCTAAAGAACTAGAATCTTTAGAAAAATACATTTTACATTACCCAAAGGGAGAAAAATAAGATTATATTTCTGTATGTAAAACTAAACTGCGGAAGGAGATAGAAAAACTGAGATCGGCAGAACTGAAAAGACAGACACAGGGTGGGGAAATGGTCATCTGGTCATCACCTTACAGTTTAGTTTTTTAGCTTATTCCAATTACAAAGAAATGTAGTACTACCGTATCATCCAAAAGACACACTAGGGCCAGGGATTTAGCTCAGCATTTCTGGGGCCTGCCTCAAAAGACGCACAAACCCAAAGTCAACTTCCTTATTTCTTCTTTGTCATAGTGGATACACTGCCCTGAATGTAATGTACCTTAGATCCCATCCTGCAAAGCTCTGTAGTTCCAAACAAAGAGCCAGATAAGTGACTCTCTGTAATTTCCATCATCCCTGATTTGTGCAACTGGGTTGTGGAGCTACTGGAGTGATTTTACCTGCCCTGAAGTATAACTAGAGGTGTGTTCATTTTTAATGATTTCTGATAAGAACTGACACTTTATGCTGGAAAAACAAAGACAAACATTCCATTTATCCAAAATTTTCAGTTTAATTCTTTTAATGATGGTTTTATGAATCTTTCCCCCATGGAGTTAGGAAGTTAAGAAGGAGGACATATTCTAGAGCTGTGTGGTCTGCTGAAGCAGAACTCCCCCTACCTGACCAAAATCCAGTATTGTCTGCTATCCCTACCCTGACCCCAAATTCCACACCCATCAGCTGACTCTGACCTCAGTCAATTTTGAAAATCTTTATTTGGAAACTCTTCTTCTGCCCAACAATGATGCACAGAGTAATATACTCCCAAGTGCAGAGTTGAAGGGTCAGACACCACTAGACCTAAGGACAGAAGGAAATTCTGCAGACCTGTTTTCAGGGCTTCTTTTTGCTGGGGGATGGGGGGCTGAACTCTTTAGAAAATATGGCTGACTAAGGCCCCCACATCTCCTCTCCAACAACATAGCAGATTCAGAATAGTTTTAATCAGCATGATCAAATCTCCCACACTGGCAGCACCAGAGCACAACTGCCGCACACAACATTCTTGCACACAACCTGTCACTCCTGTTAAGTGAGGGGTAACAGGGTCATGGGATGACCTGTCTGTTCTTGATTTTAAAAAGTTCAGTTTGAGAGAACTTATTCCCACATCTGGGAGTAGATGCAAAATTAAAAGGGTTACAAAGAAAATTAGAAAAATAAAATATGGAAGGAAATGCTAGCAGCAATAGCAGCCCTGTCTGAACCCAGCACGCTAATAGAGTAACTAACCTGGCACCATACCCCCATCTTAATGTGCTAAATGTTGGTGGATTTAAAAAATTTTTAAAAGAAGAGAAGGCAAATAAAAAAGAATTTACACCAATGGTAAAACATATCACATCATGACCCTCTGATCTGATGCACTGAAAAGGATATAATATCATTCCAAACACTCTTCCCAAAATTTCTAACTTCAGGCCCAAACAGAAAACACTAGTACGTCCAAGTTGGGAGATATTCTTAAAAAAAAAACAAACAACTAATCAGTACTCTTCAAAAGTACCTTGACATGGAAAGACAGAGAAGCTTTTACAAACTGGAGGGCACTAAAGAGACAGGATCCCAGAACAGAGAACAAACAGTGGGAAATCAGCGAGACCTGAACAACATCCGCGTTTACCTTGAAAGATGATGCCAATTTAACCTTTACACTGTGCTCCACATAACATGTTACTGAGATGTTCATGTAGGGGAAGCTGGGTGAAAGGTATGCAGAGACACCAATGTTTTCCATCTTTTAAGTTTAAAAGTAATTCAAATTAACTTTTTTTTTAAGGAGGAAAATAAATCAGAAAAAGAAAGGAGAAATTGCAGCAGAGACTCTGAGCTTCTTTTGTGTCCCTCTACACCATCAAGACAAGAACAGAGCAGGCACACGAGAGTAGGATGAAGAAGAACCCATGTGGTAGTATGTGACAAACATTTTTATTTCACAGCTCTCTGGTAACCAGTGATTAATGGCATGATCTGGGCATTGAACAAACCGGGTCCTATTAAGTGTGTGTTCTGCGAAGTAAGTGGTTACCCAATGCCATGTTTTGGGTCTGAATGTCCCTCAAGGGTCTCATACGCTAGAGGCAGGAAGGTGATTGGATTCCTGAAGTCCTACAGCTACTTGCTAATAGCATGGGGGGCTGGTTGAGGCCACTTCCTGGGGTGTAACCTGGAAAGGCACATCTCCCCATCAACTCCTCTCTGCTCTGTGCTTCCTGGTCACCATAACATAAGCAGTTTTCCTCCGCCGAGACCCTTTGCCATGCTGTTCCTGTGTTTAAATCTGCTGAATATGGACTGTAGCTTCTGAACAAGAGCCAAAATAAACATCCCCTTCTTTAAATTGTAGGTGTTAGATACTTTGTCCCAACAAGAAAGAAATGACTAAGACATTCAACCTCTATGGGCCTCTCAGAGTGTGTGGTAGATGATTAGAAGCTTGTGCATTAGCTCAGAAAGCACAGATTCCAATTTTGATCTTCCCATTTCTTCCATTTTTCTGGATATATGACTACACACCCACCAGCCCAACACCAATTAATCTTTAACGTCAACTGGAAGAATATCGAGACTCACAAGATGACCAGACCTAGCATTGCTCTATGCAGAACACAGGATACTTCCCAGCATGACAGCACCCTGCAGTATTCATCAACTGGCAGAGTCCAGTGCCATGCCAGCAGCCCCAAGTACAATGAGACGAGGCCCACAGCAGGCAGGTGCAGGAGCAGCAGCTGCCCCACTATCACACACAAGTGCCATCTCTAACAGCAGCTCCAGACACCCAGCTGGCAGGGTTCCCCTAGCGGCCATGGCAGGATCATGGCTCTCAGAGAAGCCTGGGATATGGAGCCCCTTCCAGTATGCATAGATTATGTATATCTCCTCATAGACATTCCAGGGTCCCTTAACCAATCCGGGGCTATTTTGATCATAGGTAATATTGCCTAGGAACAGTTGACATTTGGCTCTTCTCAGGTTTCCAGGGTAACGAAGCGAGGAATTCAACCAAAGGTCAAATTCTCATGAAGAAAGGGAAATGATAGCTGTTATATTAGCTTTTTGCCCACAATTAGCATGGGTCAAGTTGTTTCAATCCTTTCTTTTTTACTGTATAAAATAGTGATGATGACAGTATGTTGCTCATAGGTATAGTATGAGTATTAAATAAGAAGTTTACCAAGAGCACAGGATAATGCCAAGCACATATGAAGTGCTAAAAGAATACTGGCAACTGTTATTGGTATCATTATTATTTGTATTGTTAGATCCTATACTCAGGCAAATGTTCTAAGGAGAAAACAATTTTTTAAAAAATCAAAAAATTTTTTAAAAATTTAGGTCTGGAATATATCTTACTGGTAGAGAACTTGACTAGTATGCTCAACAACATGGATCCTAGGTCTGTTCCTAAGCACCATAAAAATTTTTTTTAAACTGGCATATCCTAATTATATATATTGATGAGATACAGTGTGATAATTTGGTACATGTAAACGATGCATAATGATCAAATGGGGTAATTAGCATTTTTACCTTTTTAAATGCTTATTAATTGTTGTTATCATGGTATCATTTGAAATGTCAGTTCATTATCCAATACAAAATAAATTGTTGTAAGTGTAATCACCCTACTGTCTAGATCACTAGAATTTATATACCTCATTGTATGCTGTCCATCTCGCCTGAGAGTGAAGACATCTCTTCAACATACTGATTATCCTCAGGTCAGCTGATCAACAACTGTCATTCGCCTGCAACCTTAATTCCCCTTTCCTGTGTAGCTGGCACGTCCATAAATTGGTGGCCATTATTCTGCTCTGCACCGACAGTGCCCCGGGTCAGGCACAGTCAGCCTGCTATGATCCCTTCCGATGCTTGGGGCACAGTCAAGCATCTGTCACGTCACACCCAGCTGGGCAGCCCATCCGATTCAGGTACTGATCTGAGTCTCTGGACGTGCCCACCATGTCGAGAGCTCATTTGGAGGCTCCAGTGGGAGAGCTCACTACTCGTATACCCCTGAGGGAACGGTACTCCTCCGTTGTCCTCTTCCACCGAGCACACAGCTTCAGGAGGGACACACATGGAGTGGGGGCATCAGCCTAAATGAAGCTACCTAAAAACTGTTTTCCTTCTTTTACATTGTAAATAATAATTCTCCCTATCTATAGTTAAATGTTTACATCTCTGAATCAAACCATGAAGAGTAGATACATCCATGAGCATCCACGCCCCCTAGTTCCTACTCACAGCAAACGTCATTAGTTAATTATATCATTCTTTATATCCTTATCATCTCTCCCAATCTCAGGACTGCCAACTAGCACTGGCACATAAGATGTTGGTAGGCTTATATAATAGCATCTCATTTAACAACATTCAAACATACGATCCTACCTACAGTAGACAGTTTGAGGATGCAACAGGTGTGACTCTTAAAATAACAAATAAGAGGTGCTTCACTGTTTGGAGTTAGTAAGTGATAAGGGTTTCTCATGCAAAAGAATGACCAAAATATGCAGAAACACATAGAAAATGCTGCAGGTGAAGGCTGTCTCCAAATGGCATTTTGTAAAGAAAGGAGAACAAGAAGTATCCCAGAAGGTCCAAGATTGTGCTTCCGACTTGAAGTACATAACCTTCAGAACTTGCCAGTAAAAAGGAAAATGAAATACACTGAAACTGCTGGTATTAGAAGAAAGTGCTAAGTTCTTTCATTTCAGCAGAGAAAAACTACAATAATACAACAAGGAGACTTTGGGTCATAGTCCCCTTGTTAGGAAATCCAGCTACTGAGCTATTCAAGTTATTCAGTACTTTGTTTAAGGAGTCAATCAGCAAGACTCCATTCCAGGCCTTTAGGGGCCTGGCCTCGGGGTCTGGGTCTGACTCCATTCCTGGAATGAAATACAATACAGTGTATTATACAATACAATGTATAGCTGACATTGTAAATGTCAGCTACCAGAGACTATTCTGGAAAGGCTCCCAGGTCCTGGTCAAAAGCACTCCTCCACCCCGGAACTATTTTTTTGTGCCCCTTCCCCAAGATGCAGAGCAGGGAGGTTTGGTAACACGCAGGAATATAACATGAAACTCGGTCGGTTCTTTTTGCATACAGATACAAAAATCCAACTTTTCTATACCTCCATGGAGCAAGGGAAGGAGGGAGGGAGGAAGAGAGAGAGAAAGAGATTGAGAGAGAGATTGAAATCTAAAATCAGAGGGGATGAGAAGTGACAGCTGGCACTAGCAATGTGAAAGAAGATGCTGAGAATGAAAAGACCAGAGAAGCAGCGAGTCCATTTTGCGGTTTTCTCACTTGGCAGGCATATGGGCTGCCGTGCAGGAACAGTCCACGGGATGCATTTGTGATGGGATCAGTGAGTACTGTGACTTTTGCAGCCTGTGGCCCCACTTGAATTTTCAAAGCCAAGTGTCCTTTTCCCCCACCGCACTGTTACTTTGCAGTGATATGAGTTCTGCAGTATTTCTGTTTAGTTTCCAGATCTCCAATTAAAAAGTAAGCTTTAGAAGGCAGAGCTTATGCTAGTTAGTTCCCTAACCTGGCACTGTGGAGGTTAAACGCACAACATTTCTATAAGTATTTGTTGAAAAAGCTACATGTGGTGCCACATCCCTGTAATTCTAGCACTCAAGAAGGCTGAAGCAGGAGGATCACGGGTTTGACCCCAACCTCAGCAATTCAGTGACTTAATGAGACTCTGCCTCAAAATAAAAATTTTTTAAAATGGGCTGGGAATGTTACTCAGAGCAAAGCATTGGGACTTAACCTCTAGTTCTGCTCCTCCCCACAATTATTGAACAAATGAATGAGTGAGTGAATGAATCATGAAGAGATAAAGAACTGCATTCATGCATACAAAGAATCTGGGCTTCATGACGGAGTCTCGGCACTGAGCGCACAGAGAGCAAAGAAAAGCAAGTTAGGCAGAAGGACCAGGGCAGACAAATGTACGATGACCTACAGACAGGCAGTCCAGAGCATCCGAAGGAGTAGCTGCCACCTTGAGATGTCCCACACTTGGGGATAATAAGTGTCTCAATACCACCTGCCAAGAAGGCAAGCCTTGGGCTGGGGATTTAGCTCAGTGGTTCCAGCACTTTCCTTCCAAGTGCAAGGTCCCAGGTTCGATCCACAGTAACCACATACAACAACACCAGGCATGGTAATTGGTAATTCCACCCACCAGCAATCAGAACCTCATACCACAATGCCGGGCATAGTGAATCACGCTTATACTCAGGAGGCAGAGGCAGCATAGCTGAGGTTGAGGCTGAGTTCAGAACTAGCCTGAACTACAAACCAAGACCTTGTCTAAAAAAAAAGAAAAAGAAAGCAAGCTTTTGCACTGGGACGCCAAAAAACTATTCTATATTTAATTTTTAAAAATCGAGGACTATGATCTATTCTACTTGCTCAAAGTTAAGAATTAGTTGAAGATATGTTGTGTACAGCACAATGCTAGCCATTGAGGATGATACAAAGCCATGAGAAACATGAAAATATGAGTGGAACGAAGCCCGGAAAACACAGAAGCAACTGCAGTCTGAGGTGCTGCGTGTGCAGTGGCCTGAGAAAGAATGATCCTCGAGCCCTGCAGCTCTACAAGGGGAGCAAGGGTGCATTCCTGGGGTAACTGGGGCGGGGCGTCAGCTTGACTGGCTCTGGGATTCTCCCATACTGCTGGGTCTGGCTTGGCTTTAGGGGCCTGGCCTCGGGGTCTGGGTCTGGCCCTTGGCCTTGTCCTCTCGGGCCCTCGTCCACTTTGCTGCTCCAGTGCCACATGGAGAGGAAACATCGCACCTTTCCACTGTGATGTTTCCCCTGGGCGCCAGCCAGGGATCGAATCCCCAGAAACTGAGCCAGATTAAACGTCTCCTTCAAATTGTAGGTCTGGGTCTGGGTCTCAGCCAGGGGAACGTCAACTGAAGCAATGACTAACTTTAAAAAATGCAAGCCAGTGCTTTGTGAGTGCTTGTGTCATCAACATAGTTCTGGACATTCTGGAGGAGTGAAAAGCAAAAAGGAGTCAGGACGCACACTGAGTCACGGCCTGTGCTGTGCTTGTGTCCAGATGCCCCCAGTGCCTCCTGCAGTGATAGGTGGGGCTTTTACACAGGGGGCTGGATCTGCTCTCTTGCCTCTTCCAAAGGGGACAGCAGCAGGTGATGGAGTCTCTGCAGCCACAGGAAGGAAGGCTTCTGGGGGAGCGGGTGCAGGCCACAGGCCATGGGCAGGCAGTTGGCTCCAGAAGCAACTTCATGATTTTGCTTAGAAATCATCCTTCCGTTCAACTCAGATCTTGGGGCCATGTTGCAAGGTCCTTCACAGCACCTGACCTCAGTGAGAAGCCAGCAGCAGTGGAGTGAGATGTATAATCAGACATCACAGGTAAAGAGAATACCAGCTGCTGGAGACGACCTATCAGGAGATGCCAGTTACCAACGTGGTTGCTGAGGAAAGCCAGAAAATTCGTGAGGGCCACGGGGGCACCACACCATGTTTAAGCTTGAACTGCCCAGAGTTGTGAAGGAGATGGTGGGGCCCAAAGGAATAGCTCCATGTGAGGGGGACAGGAAGCAGAACAGCTCTCTGGAACCAATTAGAGATGCCCGTGAGCCTCTCCCTTGACACCTTTCTCTTATGGAAGAAAAACAAGCCTCTGAGATATGCAAGCAAAGCTAAATCTTCCAATTCCCTTGGAAACAGACTGGACAGGGACCTCCCACAACTAGTTCCCAAGGGTTTCATGCCCAGAGATTCAGCAAAGTGACTAGTCAGGCTAATCAGAGGGCAAAGCTTTCCAAGTGACATGAATGACGTAAGTCAAAGGCCCATCAAAACATCCACATTGGCCTCTGACAATAGGAAGAGAGACAAAAGAACTATGTGAGGAAAAGACAGGGAAGAGAGTATAAAAAAAGAGTATCCTTAATCCCATATTTGCATAAAATTGCCTTTTAATAAGGACACTAACTGATTTCAGTGCTGGAGATTGACACTGAGCTACATCCCCAGGCCATAAAATATTTTTTTAAAAAAACTTCTGAAACAGGGGCCGAGGATTTAGCTCAGTGGTTCTGGCGTCTGCCTTGTAAGCGCAGGGTCCCAAGTTCGATCCCTGCTAACCACATACAACAATGCCGGGTATGGTGACTTATACCCACCAACAATCAGTGCCACTAGTTACAATGCCAAGCATGGTGGCTCACACCTATAATCCCAGCACTCGGGAGGCTTAGAGAGGAGGATTGCTATGAGCCTGAGGCTGAGTTCAGGACAAGCCTGAACTACAAAGCAAGTCACTGTCTCAAAATAAATAAATAAATAATTCTAAAACTTGCTACACTGTCTATAGGTGCAGTCCAATCTGTGACCCTCCTGCCTTAGCCTCCAAGAGTTTTGGGTTGCATCACCACACCCAGATGACATTTGTTTCTTTCACAGTTAAATTGTGGAAGTTGGTGGCTTAAATCTGTGGATCAAAAGAATTCTCAAATGGACTGGGAACAAAATTGAAGATCTGACAACACCACATAGTTACCACTTGGTGGCAGCATATCTATTCTAAAGACTAAGCTATGTAAGAAGGTGCATGTGAGTGTGTGCGTAGATGCGCGTGTGCATACATGTGTGTATGTGCATGCATGCTTTCATGCAAGTTTAAGGGAAACAGATGGCAGTAGAATCATAAAATCTTAGGGTCAGAGCACAACCCTCCTTCACAGCTCCCCTTCGTTCATTACCAACAGTCTCCTCTATGCTCTTCCTACTTAGTAACTGTTCAGAAGTCCTTTTGGTGAAAAGGACTTCAATATATCCCTGCCCTGGATTCAGGTCAGAAGGAGGCAGATCTGTTCCAGCACCAGTTAGGGGATCTGCAAAGTACTTGTCGTGAACCAGCTGAAGCCTTGCACTCTATCACGTTAGTCCCGCAAGCAAGCGCGTTAGTTAGCAAGGCCAATTTCCCTAATCGTTTACTTTTAGTGTCTAAGAGTTACTTACCATGATGCATGGTAGCAAGAGAAGGGCACTGGCATTTAGAAATAGGGCCTGCCAAGTACCTATGCCAAGACTATCAAATTCAAACACCTGAAAGGTGGGCCTCCATCTCAGTCTGGGATGGGAGGTAAACTCTGATCCTTGATACACTCCCCCTTAAATGTACTTAAACACGTTAAAGAATGTGGAGCCTTCTTTTCTCCCTTGTAAAATGGGAGCATGGTCAGATAAGCCCAAGCATGGTCAGATAAGACAACAGAAAAAGTAGTCAGTCAACTTCGAAGAGCTACCAGACGTTGCAGCTGTGCTGGGTAATGCTGAAAGAAACACCAGAAGTATCAGTTTGTCCTCCACCTTATTTCTTTATGAACTAAGCTCCTCCCCGGGCCCAAGAAGCTGCAACTCTGACCCATCAGGGAAATGGTCATTCTCAAGGCTAAATCCAACAATCACCGAGACAGAAACCAACCAAACCATGTCTTACTACATCCAAAGATGATAATATTGGGGAATGAAGAATGTGGTAAGTTTTCATTGCTGATCTCAAACACCCATAGAGGACAAGCTTGCCTCCCTCTTGGTTGTCTCTTGGCTCCATGGCCCCAGAAATCCCTGGCCCTGAGGGCTTTAAAGCTTGCCAACCTGGCTCCACAGCACACTACTGCCTTGGGAATGCCAGTAGGTCTCACTCATTCCTCCATGAAGGGCCCGAGAAACAATGCGGATGCCTTTAGCATTCCCCACAGGGTTTAGTGTTGGGCTGGAGCAATTTCACATACTAGAGCTTTGGGAAAGAGAATATGTAGGAAATTCTTTCACTGTTTCACAGTCCCACAAGCAGGAGACAGGGCAGAGATGAGGTGCAGACTCTCGGTTCCAAGTATGCTTGTGTGAGCAAGTCCCTGGTTTCACAATGGAAAGGACTAGTTTTGGTCTTCCTGCCCCACCGTTGCATCTCAGCACCCAGGACAAGCAAGTGCCCTGAACACAGTAGATGCTCCTGCAACACTTGTCAGCTGAGAGGGCAGATGACAGATGTGCAAGTGCAGGGGATGTTTCATTAGCAGGTACCTGGGGCTGTGAAGAGGGGGAGCATGGCTACAGAGACTGAGGGTCTTTTAGGAAACCAGAACTAAAATTTGGTGTTAGATAAAAATTTCTGACTTGAAAGAAAAAACATGGTCTTAGAGATAGACCTGGGTCCAAATCTGGCCTTTATCAGATTTCTCAGCTGTGACACTCTGGGAAGTTGTTGAATCTCTTGGGGCCTGGGTCCCCCATCTGTAGAGTGTGGGTTACAAAAACATCTGTGCAGGACAGTTCTAAGGATTCGATCAGAAAGGGCGTGGACGGTGGGGATGATGGCTTCCCACCGCACATCCCCACCAGGCCACAGCTCATTCAGGAAAAGTGTGACTGGTTCTTCTACCCTCTAGTCAAGGATTGGAAAGAGACACCTTTCATCTCGGAGAAGCAGCCCATTGTACTGGCAGATGTCTAACAAACACTGCCCTCCCTACCCTTGCAGGTGCTAGAGCTGGTGTCAGAGGCCTTAATGGTGTCAGGAGCAGCCTCTGGCCCCCAACCAGTCTGTCCTCCGGCTCCAAGTCACCCTCATGTTGCCCACTTTTTGAGTCGGATCTCTTCCCTCAGGCCCTGGAAAGGTGTCATACTCAATCTATCTCCTCCTCGCAGCCATCCAGCATAAAGCGGACATGTTGGTGACTTTGTCTTGTCCTTCTTGATTCTACTCAGTAGATCCAGGAGAGAAGGCCAGGTCTTAGGCAGTGTCTCAGAGTGCTCGGCCCTTGAGAGCAAATGGCAATAACACATTAGTAAGCGATCCAGAGGGTGCGCTGTGAGGATCTCTCTGAGGTGGCACACTGCCCCCTAGGGGTACTTGGAAGATCTATGAGGGTGGTGTGGGGACACTGTGATGTGCGGGACAGTCCTACGCAGTGAAAGGACTCTCAGTATCCCACTAGATATACATACTTGAGAAGAATTGTTTTCATACATATATGTACATATACTTGAGAAGAATTGTTTTCATACATATATGTACATATATATGTAGCTGTACATATAAATGAGTTTGTTTAATACAAACAGATATAAGGAAAAAGCTGATAAACATACTTACTAAACTATTACTCATGCTATACTGGTTGGGTGTCACACAGATTTTATCAATATATATCAATATATATTCTTATTTTATTTCAAGTGTTTATATAGTATATTACTTTTTAAATTAGGAAAAAAGAGATAAAATGGGCAACATTTGTGAAGCAATTTAGAAGAAAGATCATGTCCTAGAGCATGATATATCCAGTAAAATCACATTACCACTTCCCACAAAAAATTGCTTATAATCACCTGATTTTAAAACCCAAACTATTTCATATATAAATGTATTTTATTTTTGCATACACAGCATTTTCCAGGAATTCAATTAGTATGAGATTGTGAAGTGCTGCCTGCCATTTGGGAAAATCCAGGCCCTGACGCCTGCACTGCTCACTGCATTTCAGTCAAGACAATTGACATGTATCAGTCAACAGCTGAGGACCTGACACTGACAGTGATGCTAAGTATAGTGTCTACATGAGATGGTGTCATATGGTTTCCAGTGTAATCGTACTTAGTATGACCTACTCTTTCATTTCTCTTTTATATTCAGTTAGGGCAGCATATTTAATTTCTAAGAGTTTCA
This sequence comes from Petromus typicus, assembly GCA_004026965.1. Classification (NCBI taxonomy): domain Eukaryota; kingdom Metazoa; phylum Chordata; class Mammalia; order Rodentia; family Petromuridae; genus Petromus; species Petromus typicus. Next base: position 111,210 of record PVIR01000236.1, read on the forward strand.
TATGCAGGCAGTTTATATTATATATGAATCTCATGTCAGGGTTTTAAACACAGTTTAAAATGTTTCTTGCAAAGAGGGTCTGAGAGGCTAGGTATCGTAATGTACATCTATACTGTCAAATACTCAGAAGGCTGAAGGGGACAGATCTTGGAGTTCAAGGCCAGCCTAGGCAAATTAGTAAGGCACTGCCTCAAAATTTAAAACAGTGAAATAAAAAATGGATGAGGATATAGTTCAGTGATGTGTCCCTACATTCAAGCCTTAACATCACAGAAGGAAAGAAGGAGTGAAAGAAGGAACGAAGAAAAAAAATACAGGAAGGAAGAAAGAAAGAGTGATTGGCCGCACCGATACTGGCAGGGCTGGGCGCTGCTGAGTGAGCCTCCCGGGTCAGAAGGAATGATACTTCGCGCTGCCGTGAGCGATATGTCCAGGCAAGTCTTCCAGCCGTCCCCACTGGGGGAGTCTGGAGAGACCGGCTGGCTGGACAGCACGTGGCTGCCGTCATAAAGTCATGCAACACAGGATCTTCTCTCTGGGGCGGATCAGGGGTAAAAGGGACTTCCCCTACAGACCAGAATCTGACAGCTGTTTCTCGGCAGAAAGATGGAAGCAGCGCTGGCCTGAGATACTCACAGAGGTCCTCCGTGGCTGCTGGGGCAAAGGCAGCCATGGACTCGTACAGCTCCTCATCACAGCCGGGATTGAGGGAGCATTTCATGAGCAGGTCTGTGGACAGGTGGGCCATGGACTCGTACACAGCATCAGACTCTTCTCCGTGCATCAGCTCTTCTTTAATGTGACTCTTTAGCATGTCCACAGTCTCCTGCAGGAGAAGGCAGGACCCATGAGCACATCGTGACGACTGGCAATCTGGGAGGGGCCAAGCGTGACTGGACTTGCGACCTGTAGAGCAAGCACTCGCATGGCCAGGTCTGTGGGCCTTGGTGTACCTGTAGCCCCTGCCTGGCTGCAAGATCCTTAGGGCCAGCTTCATGTTTTCTTTTCTTTCCTCGCTTTATGTTTTGGGGGGCAGGGTTGTTTTGTTTTAGGGTGGTTTTTTGAGACAGGGTCTCACTTTGTAGTTCAGGCTGGCCCTCAGCTCACTATGTAGCCCAGGCTGGCCTCTAACTCACAGCAGTCCTTCTGTCTCTGCCTCCCGGGTGCTGAGATTATAGGGGCGAGCCACCATGCCCAGCATTGTGGTATGTAGTTACCAGGGATTGAACTCAGGACCTTGCGCTTGCCAGGCAGATGCTGGAACCACTGAGCTAAATCCTGGCCTCATGTTTTCTGCTATAATCTTTGTATCTTCCCCTGTGCTAATCACAGGGTTCTGTATGCACTTGATTCTGGTTAAATGTTGAATGGCCAGAGGATACAAATTTAAAGCTACTTTCTCATAAGTACCTGCTGTGGGTCAGTCCCAGAGCATGCTGGGAACATGATTACACAGCGCTCATACCATCCTTTCCACACTGCCTGAGAAACCACCATCCCCTCGTTCACAAATGACAAAAACAAAGGTCAAGCCA
>PVIR01000236.1:112844-123456 GCA_004026965.1 Petromus typicus
TAACAATACTGGGTGTGGAGACCCACACCCAGCAGCAACCAGTACCACATACCACAGTGCCGGGTGTGGTGGCTCACGCCTGTAATCCCAGCACTCGGGAGGCAGAGGCAGGAGGATTGTGATGTGAGTTGGAGGCTGAGCTGAGGGCCAGCCTGAACCACAAAGCGAGACCCTGTCTCAAAAAACCTAAAAAAAAAAACAAAGGTCAAAAACACTAGTCCTTTACTGTCAGGCTTGCAATCCCAGTGACCTTTATACTACATCCTGGTAGCTTCTCAAAATGAAATAATGACAAAAGAGGATGTGGCCTTTGCTGACAAGCTATGCGGCAATGCAAGTGAGCTCAACAAGGCTGCTGCCAAGGCGCTCCTGCGCTTGCGCAGAGATCCCACCCCTTCCGGGGTCTCTCCAGAGCACTGACAGTGCCCAAGGTTCCTCCTTAATTTCATGTTCTAAATGCTCAAGCAGAGAGCTGGTCTTAGCAGAAAGGGTCTGGCATCAGAGGGGCCACTGTGCTGTCACTCTGCCTCGGAGGTTAGGAAGCCGGACAGCTGACTTCTCCAAAACCTCTGCACAACTTTTTCTGGCAAGAAACTGATATGTCACAACCCTTATTTCAGCTTCAACCCACAAAATTCCTCCTTTTCGCCATCACTGCCCAAGCGAGCCAGTCTTTGACTGACGCTGTGTTGGTTCACGAAGGGGCCATGGGAAGCTGTGCAGTGAGCTGGGTACTCCAGCTCTGGCATGTGGCTTCGATGTGGCAAAAAAGAAAACAGGAAAGTTCCTAGAGGCTGGAAGTACAACCCAGGGACAGCTTTCTGGTAGGAAGGCTAAAAACACGTTGATGGGAGGTGACAGTGTTAGGACCAAAGATGATACAAGAGATGTAAACAAGATGAGCTTCAGTGCACACAGAAAATGCATCTGCAGACTCCCCTGTGATACAGAGCAAGACAACAGCCCCTGCTTTAGAGTGAACTAGGTTCCAGCCCACCCGCACCTTTATTAGGGCCAGATCCAGACATATTCACCAGGCCTTTCCAAGTTCCTCATTTACAAAATGGGGATCACAATACTGCCAAGATTCTGGTGAGGATTAGACATGATCATGCATTCGCCAAATAAATTAAACACATACGATACGATAACATATGTATTAGGTCCTCAACCAAAACCACGACATGAAAATGAAATGCTACATTGCACATACATTTGTGATTTCAAAGTAGTGCCAATTCATTAAAAGGAAAAAATGGAAACAAAGCTTATGTATATAGGGAGTGAGGGTTGAAGGGAGGGCAGGAGAATGGGGAAAAATGAGAATCAAGATATATCATGTATGGGCCGGGGAGTTAGCTCAGTGGTTCCGGCGCCTGTCTTGCAAGCGCAAGGACCCGGGTTCGATTCCCCGGTAACCACATAACAATATTGGGCGTGGAGACCCACACCCAGCAGCAACCAGTACCACATACCACAGTGCCGGGCGTGGTAGCTCACGCCTGTAATCCCAGCACTCGGGAGGCAGAGGCAGGAGGATTGTGATGTGAGTTTGAGGCTGAGCTCAGGGCCAGCCTGAACCACAAAGCGAGACCCTGTCTCAAAAAATCTAAAAAAAAAAAAAAAAAAAAAAAAAAAAAAAAAAAAAAAAAAAAAAAAAAAAAAAAAAAAAAAAAAAAAAAAAAAAAAAAAAAAAAAAAAAAAAAAAAAAGATATATCATGTACAAGTATAAATTCTCAATGAGGAATGTGATCACAGTGTATTCCTAAAATGTACCAATAAACTCAATTTATTATAAGAAAGGTAACCAATTCAATCTTCTCAGACTGTGACGCCCAAGACTTTTTAGAACTGTTTATATCCATAATGTCCCCCAAAGTTCTCCAATATTCTATTCATTTGAAATATTTACACACCCCAAAAGACTGAGAAGCCCCCGGCAGAAGCCTTGCTGAGAACTGCCTCAAGGTTTTCCAGTTCCAGAGCAGTTAAACCTCGGGAGAGGTGTGAAGCATATCCCCGTCAGGAGGTAAACAGTGAGACTGGATTATACACATGCTCCTTTAGGGGTCATTGCTCCACCCACAGCAGCTGAAGCCATTCTCACCTGCTCTCCGAGAGTCTGAAGGACAAAGAAAATGAGACAGGAACAGAGTCAAGAATAGCAGCTTCCAGCACAACGGAAGCAATGAAATGAAATGAGCATTTCCAGGCCTGGTGGCACTCACCTGTAATCCCAACTACAGAGAAGGCTGAGATGAGACAAGTGCAAGTTTGAAGACACCCTGGGCAACTTATTGAGACCTTGTCTCAAAGGGAGTGTAGCTCACTGGTAGAATGTCAGCCTGTGCAAGGCCCTGGATACAATCTCCTGTGCATGCTCATTCACATACACAAACACACATGCACAAAATGGAGGCTTGGAATTGAGAATAGACTCAGAGAAGGATCCAGAAGCTGATGATCACTGAAGAGACAGGGCCCCAAATCAGACAAACATACAGTCTGGGTGTATCTACCTATCTTGGGTTTATATCCAGGCAGAAAGTAAGGAAGAAGCAGTTAACAGGAGTTGAGTTCCTGTGCTTGGCCTCTCTGATGCCTATGTGGGTACAGAGCCCTACTGAGGTCCTGGGGAGAAAAGATCCAATCCTGACACCGTTCACCTGAGCCCAGAAATGGGCAAGGTGGCCGAGGACATCTCTCTGAAGGAGTCTGGCAGTGTGTGGGGAGGTGAAGGAAGAAGACAGATCAACATCAGTCTTCAGTAGATTCACAACTTAAGTGTTTGGCAGGATCTCAGTGCTTTCCCAATGTCCTCGAAACACCTCTATGAGCAGAACTCCTAATATCTTCCTTCTTCATATTAAGAGACTGAGAGATAGGACCCCTGACTTTCCCGAAGTCACACAGTGTTCAGAAATCTGGACTGCAGGGCTCATCTCTGAAGCCCACACACACTGCCCACTGCCAGAAGAGACACACGAAGATATGCCAGAGATGAAAGCTATCCACATCCTTGGTGAGAAGACAAGCCTATCACCACACACTCCAGTTCCATTCTCGGAGTTTCTTGCCTTGACCTACCACATACTCATCGATGAACTGCCGCAGGTCCCTGAAGCCGTGTTTCTCAGCGATGGTGTTCGGGTAGTGGCCGTACTTGTTGGCCACGCTGTAGGCTTGCAGGGCCCCCGGGCAGGTGAGCAGCGAGGCAGTGAGGTTCTTCAGCCCATACTTTGCAGCAAAATGCAACAAGGTTGGCAGCTCTTCATTCCTCTGATCTGAAAAAAAATCCAGATAATTTAATGGACAGGTAAGAGTGAAGGGCCAGGACAGTTGCTCAAGCTGTAAAGCCTAGCGCAGCATCCGGTAGGCGCGGGGTCATCACTTATGACATCTGACATTTCCTTCAGGGGATCGCTGAAGATCATGTACTGTGCTCCCATGACAGAAGAGATAATACTTTAATTAATTAGAAGATCTAATCATTCATAAAATAACCCACCTTGGAAAATCCTTAGAAAATGTACTGACTCAAAAGATGTTGATTTCTTCTTCTTTTTTTTTTTTTTGTACCATGTGATATTGAAACCAGGACCCCACAAATCCTAGGCAAGTGCTCCAGCCCTGAGCTACAGCCCGCCCCAAAAGGTTGAAGAGCAAGACAAAGTATAACAGGAATCATGGCTGGACTTCCTCCCAAGCTCAGAGCACTCTGAACCTACTGTTTGTGCTGATCAAGAAATCCACTGTTAGCTCTTATTCCCCAATAAATGTGCCAAAAAATACACACGTTTGTGTTGTGGAGTTGGGGCATAACTTTTTTCATGAAATGTGATAGCTAGACCCAACAATTATAAATACATTTGTGTATGTAAAGGTGTACACACACACACACATACACACATACAATATTAATATGACAGATCCAGCTTTGTAGTCATCAGAATATGATCCTTTGAATGGAAGGCCTAAAAGAGGCCCTGAAATCTTCCATGATCCAGCTCCCATGGTCAGAACAGATGTTCCTGAGGCCCATGTTTAAAAAGAGTGAGTAGTGGCATCTACCAGAAATAAGGCCAGAACATTCCACCATGGGAAAGTGGGGAGAAGCGATCAAGAGAACACCCCAGAAGAAGGTTTCAGAGGAGACACAGCATCATCATAGGGTTCTTAGGCTAAGGATGATGGGACACGAGGAGAAGGTTACCACAGACCTGGGCCTCCTTTGCACAGGGCCACCCCAGTGTGAAGGGAGCGTGAATGCCACACACTACAAAAGCATCGTGCAGAGCATCGGGCACAACCCGGCAGAAGCGCCCTGACTCTCCCCTCCTAGCATATGACATGTGTACAGGGGCCTGTTGCTGCCTCGTGGGACAGATATTTGTTTAGAGCCCACCAGGAACTGGCCACCTGGAGACAATTCCACTCGTTGCTGAGCTGAAAACCTAGTGAAGAAGACAGACACAGCCGGCAAGCACGATGCCAGAGGCCATAGCAGGTGGTGGGAGCTGCTGGAGGTTTGGAGAAATCCTTCCAGAAGTGCTACCTAAGCTGCTCAGGGAGGTGAGGCAAAGTTAGCCAGGTGAACGGCAGTGGAAGCAAGTGGAGTCACTAGCGAGGCCCCGCAGGGAGCAGTACATGCCACTGCAGCGCAGCATGGAAGCCTCGAGGCAGTGTAGGGAGGTGAAGGCAGAAGCCTGGGGCCCCTTAGGAAGGGTCTGCTCACAGCCTAAGGGGCTTTAACCTCATCTAGAAGGCTAACGGAAAGCTCATGTGTTTTTTAAATGGGGGAGGTGCTGACATTTCAGTCAATAACAGAGGTTCATGAGATTGGAAGGAAGCTGAGAGGCTCCTGCCCTAGTCATACTGCACCACTCCAGTATCATAGCATGTGCATGTCTGTGATGCTGTTGCTGGAGCAGAAAGAGCTACTCTGATGTTCACGGTATAAAAATGTAGCATGTGTAATTATGTACAGTGCATAACTCTTGATGACAACAGGTGGTTATGTTCCTAGCTTAGGTACTTACTATACTATACTTTTTCAGAAGATTTTTTTTTCTTGTCCCAGGGCTCAAACTCAGGACCTTGCGCTTGCCTGGCAGGTGTGGTACCACTGACCTACATTCCCGGGCAGCATACTATACTTTTGTCATTCTTTTAGACTGTACTTCTACTCATTAAAAAGTGCTGTGTTACACTGGCAGCGGCCTCACATGCACCATGTCTACTGAGAGTTGGTTGCATCATTATCTCTTGTGCTTAATTTCATTTTGCTCATCTTGGCCCTCAGAGCAATCGGCTATGCCACATGTACAGAAGTGCACACACACACACACACACACACACACACACCATCTGTATTCAGATCTGCAGCACAGAAGAGTCTCCAGTCACATGGTTGACACCTGAGTCCACCACAAAAGGTGAGCAGAGCACAGAGTGAAACTAGCCAGCCAGATCAGTCTGCTGCGGGTCTCATTTGATGGCTGACTTACTTGTCATCATATCTTCTTCTTCCAACTGGTTGATGCCGAAGAGGTGCAGTCCACTGGCAGGGATGTTGTTTTTCAGGGACTCTGTTAGCAGTTTATCAAGGGTCTCTGTGTTGTAGGGCACAATTTTAAAGGCCTGAACAAAAAAAGACATATTTTAAATCAGGCTATGCCCTGCACAGCAGGTTCAAGGCTAAAAAGGTAGGAACAGAAATGACCTTCCCAGGAAGTCCAGCTCTCCATTCAGCGCCCTTACCTGACACATAAACTCCACCGGATTTGCGGCATTAGACAATAAATTCCCGATTTCTTCCATGTCAGTGTAATAGCTGATAATGGTTTCACATACCACTAAATCCCCAGAATATATCTTCAGACAAACATTCCCAGATGAAAGATCTGAATGGAAGGAAAGATACCATAAAATGCCCAGAAAGAGCAAAGTGCATGGGTAGACATGGTGCGTGTGAGGCTGCCACCAGTGTAACAGGCTGTCTCCGCCAGAACAGAAAAGAGACGAGCTGAGAACATCACTGGAGGTGAGCTGGGGTGAGAGGAGAAGCTGTGGGACCAGCTGGAGTCCAGCAATTGTCCTCCTGGAGTCTCCAGTCTCATTTTTGAGGGATTTTCATCTGTTTTGTTTACTACCGTAGGCCTAGTGCTCAAGGAACAAGAAAAAATTTGGCTTCAAAGCACTTTATACAAAGGCCAGCAGCAGCTGAAGGTGAGGGGTTCTGGGAGGTGACACTATGTCTCCTCTACTTTGAGAGCCTGGAACGGCCACCTTGCTCTGCTGTTGTCACTACCATGTGTTCTGTACCACCAGAAGAGGTTTGGAAGGGGAAAGAAGTGTCATCGTGATGTGTATATATAATGTACCAAAGAAGATTTAAAATTAAAAAAAAAATACACCAACCACAAAAACTGAATTCACATAAGAGGAAATACAACAAGTAGAGAATATGGAAAATTATTTAACCTCGCTAGTAATCTAGGAAATGCAAATTAAACTAATAGATTACTTTTTACAAACATCAAATTAGCACAACTATTTAAAGTAACAATGCCTAATGTTGGTGAATAGCGAATAAGCTACAGGGTAATAATACATCAGCAGCAATGAAGCACAATGTGATCGTGTCACCCAAGAACAACTTACCAGGAGCCCTCACGGACACTGTGTATTCATTCTCCAGTGCGGCTTCTACCCTCACAGAAGGAGAATCCTTGGGAAAAAATTCTGCCTCTGTTGCCACCCTCTCATCCAACTTACATCTCACAATGACGTAGACAGTAGTTTCTGCCTGGAACAGGAGAGAGACATATGTCACGGTCCCCTCCCTGCTGGACACCTAAAGGTGCTGGACCAGAGGGGCCCCAGCACTCTGGATTCCCCTCACAGACAGAGCGGGTTCAGGGAGACAGAGCTGGCCTGCAGGTGGATTGGAAACTGCTGACTACCACGCCAAAGACAAGATAAAGATTTCTAAATCTTGGGATGGGGATATAGCTCAGTGGTTCCGGCGCCTGTCTTGCAAGCGCAAGGGCCCAGTTTGATTCCCCAGTAACCACATCACAATACTGGGCATGGAGACTCACCCCAGCAGGAACCAGTACCACATACCACAGTGCCGGGTATGGTGGCTCACACCTGTAATCCCAGCACTCGGGAGGCAGAGGCAGGAGGATTGCTGTGATGTGAGTTTGAGGCTGAGCTCAGGGCCAGCCTGAACTACAAAGCAAGACCCTGTTCCCCCCCACCAAAAAAAGAAAATTCTACATAAACACCCAGGAGGGATAAAAAGAAGGAGACAGAATCTGGAAAATGAGAGAGGTAAGTAAAGGGAATCTCACTTTGATTTTGAACAGCCTCCCACCCCAGACACTCACTAGTGTGCCCTGAGGTTCATGGGAAAACAGGAAGCAATACAGGGAGATTGAATCTGCAATGTCTATACAAGCCTGGCCAACAGGGACAGGGGTGAAATGGGCTGAGTACGAGGGATGGGGAATAGTGAAGACCGCAGAACTGGAGGATGCACGTCCTGTGTGAAGGACTCCTCAGCCCCAGCCTGTCATCTCAGGCCTAGTGTTATTAAAATTTTGGTCAAAGGAACAGATTTTTCTATCCCTAATTTTTTTTTTTTTTTTTTTTAAATACAGGGTCTCATCATGTTGTCCAGGCCAGACTCAAACTCCTGGGCTCTAGAGATCTTCCTGCCTCAGTCTTCTGAGTTGTTGAGATTGCAGGCACTTATTACCGTAACAGTTTAGGCCTAATTCATAAAGCACTGTGAAATTCAAACCAATATACCTATGGGTCAGACTAAGCCCAAAGAAGCATTTGGCAACACCATGAGGGGAGCCTTTTCCCAAAATCTGGTGGCTTCGCTGTACAGAAAACCACTCAAAAGTCCAATGAAGGGGCCAGGGAGTTAGCTCAGTGGTTCCGGCACCTGTCTTGCAAGCACAAGGGCCCGGGTTCGATTCCCCGGTAACCACATACAATACTGGGCGTACATACAGACTCATGCTTAGCAGCAATCAGCACCACATACCACAGTGCCGGGCGTGGTGGCTCACACCTGTAATCCCAGCACTCGGAAGGCAGAGACAGGAGGATTGCTGTGATGTGAGTTTGAGGCTGAGCTCAGGGCCAGCCTGAACCACAAAGCGAGACCCTGTCTCAAAAAAAAAAAAAAAAAAAGTCCAATGAAGCCTGTCCTCATGCTCCCTACTGCCAAGGCCTTCAGGCCCTATTGTCTCAAGGAGCCCATAGAGGTGAGCTTATATCCATGAAGAAAGCATTTTGCTACTCTGAACTATTATAGACATCACACATGTTTAACAAGACAAGAAAAACTACCAATACTCTGATAGAATTCAAATAGCAGTGCTGATCTGCTGGTCTACCGCAATCGAGTCACCTGTTCATATACGCCTACCCCTAAAAATGCATCAGGTGATGTTTGCACATTTATCCAACCTTTAAACAGGCAGTATTAGCTAGTGAATTCTACCTATCAAGCTTTAAGGTACCCCCTTGGGCTAGGCCATTGGCCACTGATGGACAAGCAGCCTCTCTGCAGGCCCCACTGCTGCTGCCCAGTGGGAGGACAACACATAAGGAGACAGGGCTCTAACTTCAGGGTTGACCTAAATGTCCAGGAATGTCCATGTCTGATGGTATCCTGCATGTTCTATGTTACTAATCCATGAGACAGAGGCTTTCAGATTGATGACACTATATTCCTAGACTTATTTCTCTTTGATTAAAAAGAGCTAGGAATGCCCAAGGCCCAGGTAATGGGAAACCCCAGCTGATGGCTCAGCTGGAGTGAGGGGCAACATGAGACTCTCACTCCCTGTGATACAAGACAAGCAGTGTTCTGACACGACTCTCCCTACCCCACAGCGGATGCGGTCCGGCTGTACCACCATCAGGTTCCCAGAACAGGTCTCCGTAGTCAGCGGCAGGCTCTGTTGCTTTGAGTGGGGAGGGACCTTCTCCTCTTCAGGCTCCGTGTCAGTGACTGAGTCACAGCCCGAATCTATGGGACAGAGGACACAAGTGAGTAGGAACAGATGGAAGGAGAACTATTGGGCAGGCCCGAGCCCCAAATATCTCCATATGGGAAGTGCTTTGAAGGTCCAACAAATCCTTCCTGAAGGGAGTGACTCAGGAAGTCACAAAAGAAGACCCAGCAGGGAAAGTCACCCACTTTCTACGCCACAGGATAGTGTGACACAAGCAGACAATGGCGAAGAGCAATAATGGCAAGACTAGGCACCAGGACTGAGCTTCTGGAAGCTTCACCTCACGACTTCTTGCAAGGTTGAACTGTTGTTAAGAAAGGAAGAGTCAAAAAGGAACTGCCTACTTCCAGGTCACCCTTAGAACTCAGAGTAAAGTCTGTGCTGCCAGAAAGCTGGAACATCTCAGAGTCATATCCAGCTAGTGTTCCCCCTCTAGAAACAAGAGTGAGAAGCAATCATTTTCAACCAGCCTTAGATTAGTGTAACGGGTTCTAGATCAGTACCACCGTCAGCACTTGCACTTCAAAGACCATGATCTGCAGAGATGACAGCAGGTAAGCAAGGCTGTGCAGGTGCAGGAGGTGTGGCACAATGTGACAATGCTGAGAACCTGTAAAGCTCTCAGGGAGGGGCTCTGGATCAGGGTCTGTCACAGGCCTCCTCATGAGATCACACGCAAGACCATGAGTGAATGAGTGTGTGTGTGTGTGTGTGTGTGTGTTTGTGCATGCGTGTAATATACATGGCAAATAAACACACAAAAAGATGATTTACATCACATGTCTTCAGAGAAACGCAAATTCCGACAATGACATGCCATGGAACATCTATTAGAATGGCCGAAATCCAGAACGCTGACACTATCAGATGCTCATAAGGCTGGGGAGCAACAGGAACCCGCGTTCCTTGCTGCAAAACAGTCATTCTAGAAGACAGCCAGACAATTTCTTATACAATTAAATGGACTTTCAGCATGCAAACCTGCAGTCATGTTTCTCCGTACTCAGGGCAACTGAAAACTAGATCCACACCAAAAGCTACACAGATGGTTATGGCAGCATTATTTTTAACTGTCAATGCCTGGAGACAACTAGTAGACAAATAGCTAAATGTGGTACAACTAGTCAATGCAATATCATTTAGTACTAAAAGGAAATGAGCCAACAAGCTACAAGAAGACATGGAAATTTAGATATATACTTCTAAGTAAAAGAAGCATTAGAAGGCTACATACTATATGATTTCAACTATATGTCATTCTGAAAAGGGCAAAACTATGGAGAGAATAAAAAGATCAGTGGTTACTAGGGCAGGAGGTCACAGATTTCCAGAGTGGGTAAAATACTTGGTATGACACTAATATGATGGATACAAGTCATCATATGTTTGTCCAAACTTACTGTAGATATAATACCAAGAGTGAGCTCTATTATTCACTTTGAGTGATAATAATGTAAGCTTAACAAATGGAACAACATAACCATTCTTGATGCTAGATTTTCATAGTGTAGGAGGCTATGTGTTATGCAGGGACATGACCACATGGGAAATCTTTCTTTTTTTAATTGAA
>PVIR01000236.1:123556-192267 GCA_004026965.1 Petromus typicus
TCCTCCTGCCTCTGCCTCCCGAGTGCTGGGATTACAGGCGTGAGCCACCACGCCCGGCACTGTGGTATGTGGTACTGGTTGCTGCTGGGTGTGGGTCTCCACACCCAGTATTGTTATGTGGTTACCGGGGAATCGAACCCGGGTCCTTGCGCTTGCAAGACAGGCGCCAGAACCACTGAGCTAACTCCCCGGCCCCTTAATTGAAATCTTTTTTTTTTTTTTTTTTTTTTTTTTTAGGTTTTTTTGAGACAGGGTCTCGCTTTGTGGTTCAGGCTGGCCCTGAGCTCAGCCTCAAACTCACATCACAGCAATCCTCCTGCCTCTGCCTCCCAAGTGCTGGGATTACAGGCGTGAGCCACCACGCCCAGCGCTGTGGTATGTGGTACTAGTTGCTGCTGGGTGTGGGTCCTCACACCCAGTATTGTTATGTGGTTACCGGGGAATCGAACCCGGGTCCTTGCACTTGCAAGACAGGAGCCGGAACCACTGAGCTAACTCCCTGGCCCCTTAATTGAAATCTTTATTGGTACATTTCTTATACATATCATGATTGCACTCCACAATGGGGATTTGTACGAGTATAAGATACAACTTAATTCTCATTTTTTCCCATAGCCCTACCTACCCTACCACCCCCCATACACATAAAATTTTTCCTTTCTTTTTTGCTATAATCTCATTATTTTTCCCCTTTCACTCTATTTCACTTTGAGTATTTTCTATTTCACAATATATAACATATAATTCTAGAACTCATTTACATCTTTACTTTCTCATACCAGAGAAAAGATGCAATATTTACCTATCTGTGACCTATTTATTACACTTCTGAGGATATCTTCAGGGTATGTCCATTTAAGTATAAATGATTCAAACATCATTTTTTATGGCAGAGTAATACTCCATTCTGTAGAAGAACCACAGCTTTTTTATCCAGTCTCCAGTTGATGGACATTTGGGTTGTTTCCAAGATGTAGTGGTCACAAACTGAGCTGCTATAAACATGGGTGCACATATGTCACTGTGCACATGGGAAATCTTTAAACCTACCTTCCACTTGATTTTGTTATGAACCTTAAACTGCTCTAAAAATAAAGTATTTTAGGTCTGGGATTTAGTTCAACGACACTGCACCTGCCTTGCAAGTGCAAGGTCCTGAGTTCAACCCTCAGTACAAAAAAAAAAGTATTTTAAAAATAAATCAGTACAAAATAAAGGAAACGGTAAGAAAATAACTCTGCATGGAAAATATTAGGGGGCAGTGGCGAAGGGATGTGGTAGCACTTAAATTCTTCCTAGTTGTTAGAACTCCAAAATGAAATTTAGCTGGATTATAGATTGAAACACAAACCAAAATAAAACAAAATATAGAAAATGTGAATGAACATATTATTACTGGTTTGGGAAAAGATTATCAAATTGAAGATATTATGATCTAAATGAACAATATAGATGTGGTGACATGAATTTAAAATTTTGATAAACAAACAAAAAAACCAGAAAACTTCCCAACTCCATTAATGAACATATAAACAAAATCTGGTATAGCCATACAATACAATAAAACTCAGCATGGACAGGGATGAAGTACTGCTACATGCTACAGCATGGATAAATCTTGGAAACAGTAGTCATGTGAAAGTAGTCACAAGAGTCTATGTATTACCTGATTCTAAATATTCCCAGGACAAGCAAATCTATAGAGGCATAAAGTAGATTTGTGGTTGCTTCATGCTGTAGAGTTTAGGGCTTCTGAGGCATAATAACTAAAGCATGTGGGACTTCTTTTTAAGGTGATAAAGATATCAAATGCATAGTGACAGTTGCCTAAATCTATGAATATACTAAAAAGCACTGACTATAAATTTTAAATGCATGAGTTTAAATGTATGTTAATTATACCTCAGTAAAGCCATTAGTCCAGTGACAAATCAAAAACTGGTTAAAAACTTGAAAAAAATATGAGAAGGGGCTAATCTCCTTAAAATATGAAGAACTCACAGAAACCCTTTTAAAAACATCCAAAGCCCAACAAGTAGATTGTTCCCAAAAGAAATACAAATTGCTTCTCCACGTGTATGCATGTATGTATATATGTACACATAATTCATTTTTACTAATCATCACAGAAAGATAAAAGCAACACATGGCTACTTTAATTCTTTAAATTAGAAAACAATTTTGGGTTTATCAGTACATTATTTGGAGGTTACTGTATGCCAGACACCCCCACTTCTGCTGAGGGCTATAAGGCCTTCTGCAAAGCTACAGGTTCAGGGTTGGGGATTTAAATCAAATGGTACCATGCTTACCTTGCAAGCACAAGGGCCTGAGTTCAATCTCTGGTTCCACAAAAAAAAAAAAAAAAAGCTAAGGCTCCCTATCCAAAGGAAGAGAAAGCTTTTTATATTTACACCTTTTGCCATATAACTCTACTTACAGGAGTCTCTCTTAAAATAACTCTTCCATGTGTACACGACGATAATGAACCCAGATGTCTTTGAACTGCATCACTGACAAAACTGAAAACAACCTATCTGGAAGAATATTAGAAACATTTTTCCAAAGAGTTTCAAGTGACCTGGGTAAAAGCTTGTGACATGTGAAGCAAAAAAGCAAGATATAAAATTATGTACCTTATACCACAGCATCTCAATTACAGTTTAAAAATGCACTTTAAAAGGTCAGAAGGGAACGTGTAGCTAGATTCTGCATGACTTCCTCCCTCCCTCCTACTCTTTTTGTTTCTTCATCCCTTCAAGGTATTTCATGTTCTCCATGGCACTTACTCTGAGCAGAGGGGTGACGAGAACAGTAGCAACTGAATCTATTGGATAATCATCTGGCCCGCAACGCCCAGCTGGGCATAAATGAGCTGGATCCTAACTGTGTCCCTGGCAGCTATTCCCAGCGACCAGACGGGCCACAGAAACACCTCCTTCCTGTGGGTCCTGCTGAGGTAGCTGCCAGTAGGTCACTCACTTCGGGAGGCCAAGCAAGACGTCATCACTCGGTGAGGGGACGCCAGTGGAGCTGCCTGACTGTGGCCTCTTTCACAGTACACTACGGAGAAGTCAGGGCGTCTCAGCAGGTCTGGCTCCAGGCACTTGGGCAGGTTATTTTGCAAGAAAAGCCAACTCAGACTTAAACACTGCTGACACCCACCTGACTGAGCAGGATGGTCCCAAACTTTCCCTCCTCCTGAAGACAGCGCATCCTTGCTGAGACTCAAATCTTAAAGGTGTGACTAAAGCACTCTGGAAACCCCAGCACAACGCATCATTAGGATCCCAGTAGTATCCTAAATTGGAGAGCTGTGACCACTATCAAGACAAAGTTACCACTCTAAAGTTAACAGCATCTGCTCAGGTTTTGCTTTTATGAAGGCTAGAGAACCTCTGGAGAAATTACAGAAAGACTTTCTCTGTTCGTCATTTCCCCAGATCTCGACTATAGAGGGCCACACGGCAAATACTGGAATTCAGGCCCAGGGAATTTGCCTGCTTCCTCTCATCAAGCAGGAAGAAGCTAACATGGTCTGTTTCACCTCGATGACAAACTCGGTTCTTAACTCCTTTTACACCTCTGTCCAAGTCCCTGGTCTCACCTTTCACTCTTTCTGCTGTTTAATTTTGGAGCCTTCAGTCTCCTGTTCTGGAGACTCACTCAGTGGGTGATTCGCTGGCTCTCAAAAACTGTGTGACAGAAGTTCTCAAATGCATTCCTTGTGAGTATTCATATTTGGTTCTTCAGTTAATCAATAAAGCTTTTCAAGGGAGATTTAAAGGCTTTTCAGATTACCTAGGGACCATTACATTTTAGTTGGGTCTTTTCATGGACTTGTTTGGTCCTGTGAACATTTTGTAACTAGATCATGCTACACAAAATGCTGGAGGCTGACAAGGAAAGAAGAGACAAGACAATATGGAAATGAGGCATTTGTGTCTAGTGAACATGGGCTTCCCTGTACACTGCTTTCAACAGAGAAATGTGGCAGGAGACCCAGGTTCCAAAATGCCCTGAGGGAGATGTGGTAGGCTCCCCTCCCCCACAGAACAGGTCAAACCAGTGTCTCGGCTGCAATCACACGGCTGCTCCGTAAACTGCATTGTACTGGATAGAGATATGGTGTATTTACGAAAAGGAGTAATGCTCAGCCATAACAGTAAATTAGAAATTTATAGCTAAATGGATGCACGATTGGCGCCATACTCATAAGTAAAATAAGACACTTATGTGTAAATACCATATTATTTCTCTAGTGTGAGAAACTGGAGGTATAAATGAGGTCTTAAATGTATAATAGGTATTATGACATAGGAAGGAAATGTTCAAAGGGGAAGGGGAACTGGGGGAAGGTAGGGAAAGCAAAGAAGGGAAATAAAAAATCAGAAATATAAAAAAAAAAATCCTGGAGACAATGCTTATGCATATGCGGGATGTGGGGGGTTGAAGGGAGGGCTGGGGGTGGCAAAAAGTAAAGATCAAAATGTATCATATGGGCCAGGGAGTTAGCTCAGTGGTTTCGGCACCTGTCTTGCAAGCGCAAGGACCTGGGTTCGATCCCCGGTTACTACATACAATACTGAGCATGGAGACTCACGCCCAGCAGCAATCAGTACCACATACCACAGTGCTGGGTGTGGTGGCTCACACCTGTAATCCCAGCACTCGGGAGGCAGAGGAAGGAGGATTGCTGTGATGTGAGTTTGAAGCTGAGCTCAGGACCAGCCTAAACCACAAGGCAAGACCCTGTCTCAAAAAAACCTAAAAAAAAAAGATGTATCATGTACAATACAAATTCTCAATGATGAATGTGATCGTAATGGATACTTAAAATGTACCAAAAACTCAGTCAAAAAAAAAATAATAATAAACCCACATTCTCTTTGACAAGACACATACAATGGACCTGCTCTGTTATCTGTCTCTTGTCATTCATTTAGCTTTCAGAATTGGGAAAGACCAGTAAGTGTAAGGAATTAATCATGTTTTTACAAACCTAAAGAGCATCAAGATAAGCTGTCAACACCAAAGGCTTGAATTGGAGTAGTTTATTTTCTTTAAGAGAGAGACTATGCATTATTCAGGTCGGTGGAAAAGTATGAAGCTTACTTTTCTTTTTCTTTTTTTGTACCAGAAATTAAACTCAGGACATTGCTTCTGCTAGGGAGGCAAAGCAATGCCGAACCACATCCCTGGCCCTGAAAGTACAAATTTTAAATGCAATGAGCAAAACCTCAGCCACATGGAGCAGCTCGTACTAGGTAAGAGGGCCAGTAACACACTCATTACTGATACTGGTAATGGTGCTGGTATGCCTCACAGAGCCCTGTGAAATAGGAATCACTATCTATTCTCACTTTTTAGATAAAAGTTCTGGGCCTGGAAAAGGTCAAGCACCTGGCAAGGGCAAAGCTGGAGTTCTCCCAGGGCCTCTGTCCGCCTCCTTTGTGGATCAGCGGCCCTGGAAGGGAGCGACGCTTGCTGCTTCTGGCATGGGGCTGTGACTACAGCTTACAGCACCTGACTCTGCTTCTTCACAGCCGCCTGGGTGCCCCTGGTGTGGGTTTTCCCTTTGTTTAGGAGGTTGTGACCACTGCCGGGACAGACACATACCTTCTAAGGATGGAGTCTGACTCAATCTAACGGTATCTAATGGGACTGAAGCTCCAGGGTGCTTCGAGTCCAGCAGACTCGTGTTTTCCAATTAAGTTTTCATACCACAGGCTTTCTGCTTCTTGTACTGCAGTTTCTCGGGGGGCATTCTGGAAGGGTGAGGGAAAGAAGGATGACGTTTGCTGATCTTTTTTCAGAGTACCCAAACTAAGTTCTCTTATAAGATATGCTAAACCTTGGGAAAATATAAACAAATACTGCTCTTAAAAAACCACTACAACTGCTGACATTGTGGCATACTCCTATAATCTCAGCACTTGGGAGGCTGAGGCAGGAGGCTATAAGTTTGAGAAGCTATATACACAGTGAGTTCAAGGCCAGCCTCAACTACATAGTGAGACTATCTCAGAAAGCCAAACAAATAAGCTTACCACAGCCGCCATTTGCTAACTATTTACAATATTCCAGGTACTCAGCAAAACATACGACAGCGGGTTCCACATTTTTTAAACTACAACTAGATCGGTACGATTCTGCCCATTTCCCGGAGGAAACTGAACAGTTTTCCAAGGCGCACAGTGCATGCCATATGGAAATTTAACCTCCCAATCTGTGCTCTTCTCCACCTCCTTGACTGCCTCTAATGTGAGCCATGCACATGTTGGTAGAAAACTACACACAGTAGTATAAGGATGGTTCTAAAATACACAGTAAATGTTTGATGACAGAGATCTGCTCATTTAGACAGTCACCTCTTTTCAATTCTTTTGGTTCCAAATAAATCAAGCACAAAGACTTCACCTGGCACCGTGGGAAGAATAAGCCTCAAGCCCACTGGCTTCTGCCAGCATCCAGACCTTGGGGAAGTAAATGCTTCACAATGTTACTGTTTTTATTGTCCACATATTTTTCTTCTGGTACTGGGGATTGAATTTAAGACCTCGCACTTGCCAGGCAGGCTCTGTGCTACTGAAGTAAGTCCCTGGCCCTTTTTAATTTTTATTTATTTATTTATTTTGGCGGTACCGAGGCTTACTCTTACTACCTTGTGCTTGCAAAAGCACGAAGAGGTACCACTGAGCTAAATCCCTGGGCCTACTGTCTCTCTACATTTTATTATTACCTTCTGTCTATATCAATGGATACTGACTTACTTCCCATATTTTTTAAAAGATAATTTCCTTTAAAATAAATTTATCTAAATTATAAACATTATTGACTTAAAGAAAATATTACTTGCACAATAAAAATTGGAGAAGTAGATAGCAGGAATGGTTATACAATAATGGGAATATAATTAATGCCATTGAATTCTATACTTAAAACTGGGATAAAGGACAAATAAGGGTAGATGTACTTTACAAGAATTTCTAAAAATTAACAACAATATGTCAAAATCCACTAGATTGAATATTTTAATTGGACACATTATACAATGCATTATATAGTATGGGAGTTATAGTTCAATGAAGCTGTTTTTATGAATTTACTAGGATCATGTTATAAAATAAGTCAAAAACTATGCTGATGGTTTGCAAATGACTGAAGGTTGAGGAAAATTGCATTTTTCTATACTGGTGTTGTTTTATCAGACTCATTTATTTTAAAAATTTTAAATCAAGCCAACTGAGGATAGAAAAGCAGGAAGAAGACCTGAACCATAAACATTTCTCCAAGTTTTGATTGTCAAGGAAAAAGAAAGTGAACATAGAAGGAAACTAAGGAGATAACTTTCAACTGACAATTATAAGCTTTCTACCAACATGGTCAAAACAGGAATGAAAGAAAAGGGGTCAGTGGGCCGGCAGGGGAACCTGCATCTCTGTGCTGGACGGAAAACTCATCATTTGGTGGAGACAGGTCCAGTGTAGCTGACAGATGGAGTGGTGAGGGTTCCAAGAGCTTTTAGAAGAAGACAGAAGAAAGTGGTCCCGCACCTCAGCGTAAGAGATCACAAAAGCAAAGGCTACCTCCCCCTGTATTTGCATCCTGGCTCCGGGACCCATATTTAACCATCATAATGATGTGGCAGAAGAGTAAAAAGTTGCTCAAGATCTGGAGAAACTTGTAGGGGCTTTGCAACTCAGCCTGAAATTTCTCAGCTGTATGATGCTCACCTGTCTTACCTCAGCTGGGATGATAAAATAATGAAACAGCTATTTCTCAAAACTCTGAATAAAATGTGCTGAACTCTGAGTTTTCTCTCAAGTTTCTTTATCGTATAGCACATGCACAGCATGTCCCAGCACCACCTGGACCCCAGAGGAGGATCCAAGAGTTGGGGGCTTCCACAAGCCTCGGCCTTTATGGAGCTTAACTGAATTGGAAAGGTGAGAGAATGCTGGACTACTTCAACATCCTGCCCTAATCTGTCAGCCAAATTTGGTGGACTAATGTTCCTAAGCACTTAGAAAAGTGCCAGCATATGACAAATATAACAGAAGTTCAAAAAAGCTGAGAAAAATTTCCAGAGAGAGAGAAGAGGTGTTTGGTTACCTTAAACCAAAGACTAGATGCTAGCTAAGCATACCCTTTAGAGAAAAAGCATGACATTTTCCATTTAAATTAATAAAGTAGTTCATTATTCATCCTTGTATACCCTTGTCAAATATTCATTACCCATCAACCAATACCAAATATTCAAAGTCTGTCTTAGGTCACTCAAGAAATACAAGAGTGAGGAAACATTTGGCCTCGCTGGTGTGGGGGAGACCACACAAGAGAGCTGGAAGGCTTTCCTGGCATACGTTCTAAATAGGGGCGGTGTGGGTGGGGCGGGGGCTGGGATCCCTGCAGGAACCTGAAGGTGAAGCAAAGGGTTTGGACACCTATCAACAACAAGATACTCAAGAGAAAAGGAAATTCTGTAAAATATAAGTTGAAAATACAGTGTCATATAATTTTCTTTGCTTGTTTTTAAAAATACTTCTAGAGCCAAGGAGAACATACCAAGTCTTTTGTAAAGTCTGGTCAGAACTGCGAAGAGGCGGGGCTGACCGCCCGTCACACCCTAGGCAAGCTCTGCCCGATGGTGGCGAGCGGTGTCACCAAGCTGACATCCTGCTCTCTCTGCTTTCGTGAACACAAAAGAAGTTATCAAAAACTGAAAATGTAACAGAAGCGTGCTTGACAAAATGCTAAGAAAACAATTCTTAATTAGAGGCTAAACACTCCTCTCACTTACACTACATTCTTCTCATTTATATTCACGAGGAGCTTAGAAATTCAGCATCCTAGCTGGTGTGGTATCCTCAAAAAGAGACCACAAGCCTGGCCCTGGCCCCAAATTCTAAATGTATGGACCCAGGCGAATTAGACTTTCCCCCACCGCTCACGGGGCGGGAGCCGTGCAAAGGTGGGGCTCCAATCTTGAGTTTCAGCCCCCTCCTCCCCCTGGCTTCCTGGCAAACCTGAAGACTACTGTTTCGTTTCTGTCATCAGCCACAGGTTTGTCTTCACTCTTATTCACCCTCTTTGGTTAATGGATATTGAACTTCCCAGACAACTAACTCTTTTTTCTTACAAAGCTTCCAAGAGAAAAAATAGTACACCCAGGGTGCTATGTCACCAGTGAGTCCCAAAGTCAGACCCAGCCATCGGACTGTCAAGATCTCACCTCCTAAATAGCTTACTAGCACCACAGCCAGGGAAAGAGCTGGGCATGGTGGCACATGCGTGTAACCCCAGCACTGTGGGAAACTGACTCAGGACGTCTGCAAGTTCAATTCCAGCCACAACAACTTAATGACTTATAGACAGCCTGCCTCAAAATTAAAAATAAAAAAGGGCTGGGGATGTAGCTCAGTTTGAGAGCTCCCTGTTTAACCCCCAATATTGAAAGGAAAATGAAGTCAGAGAATAGAGAAGGTCATGACTATGTAGTGATGTCAGAACAAGTTAATTACAGTAATATCAATTTTTGTCCTCATCGTCTTTATCATCCCCATCACCCTCATTTTGTCAAAAACATAAAGTAGAGTCCTCGGGACCCATTCCCAGTCCGGTCTTTGAGGAAACTCCTGATGGCCAGTTTGCCTTCCTGGAGACGACAAAAGGAGTAGCAGGAGAAAGACCAAAGCAACTCCTCCCACAACCCCATGCTGGCTTCCAGAAGCCGGCAGTGCTGCTGACTTTGGAACCTGGGCAGACTCACCTGTCACATCCAATCTGCCTTGCCATCCAGATGTTCTGTGCCAGCCATGGACTCCTGAAGTTGCCTGATTTCACAGCACATCATTTGATTTGCTGCATTAGGCAAAGGTTCTGGGTCAAGAATCTACTGCACTTTAACCCAAGACTTTTGTGGCCCACGAAGACAAGCAACTGTTTTTTCTGTACTCACCAGGTAAATCACCTAATCTTCCTCAAGGGACACAGAGTTCAAGAGTAAAGGAGGCAGGATAGCAGGAGAGGGGACCTCAAGCCTCTATGACCTTTATTCCAGTCCCCAACTAGTTGCTCTAAATGAACTATTCAAAGTGTTAGGTTTTTGGTTTTTTGGGTTTTTTTTTTAATCAAAGGATGACGGCTCTTCCCCCCACCCCACCCCCCACCTACTCTACCTGTTCTTCACTTGGACAGAAATAGCACCGCAGTGCAGGCTGCCATGACAACCAACACAGCCAGCGCTTACCCTTGACCACAGAGGGTAGAATCTGCCTGTGACCTCCTGGCCCTCTCTAAAGGGGCTTGGGGCTGGGGTCTTCAATCTTCCTCCAAGTTCAAGCTGCTAGAAGCTTTCTTGAGTAGCAGAGTTGAGTTGTTCCCTCCTCATCCAAGCTGTCAGGGTTGTCTGGAGGCCTCACTACGGAGCACTTCAAACTCCATGTGTTCTTATTTGTTCTTTTCGGTGTCCCCAAGTACACCTGACAGAGGTGACCTTTCCATCGAGCAGCTATGACAATGGAGGCAGGAGTATGCGGACATTTAGAAGTCAGTGTTCCTGGCCCCAGGCCTGCTCCACAGAACAGCAGAGGGGCAGCTGTTCTTGGGAAACGCCCCAGAAGGGGAGAGGACGCTGCTGCAGAGAGCTGCTTCCTAGCCAGACTGGAGACTCCTCAACCAATCTCTAGGTTATAATCCTGACACAGGTTAAGGAAAACTCAGCTCTATCACCAGGGCAAATGGGTTTCACAAAAGCCTACCTCAATCCCTGACTGGTGTCTCTGGGACTGTTTTAATCAACCATAGAGAGTCAAAGGAGCCCAGAAACACTTCCCTGACCACATTTATCAAGATCCTAAAGAAGCAGTATCCCCATAGCTAGCCCCAGGAACAAGCTCTGCCATCAGGGAGCCCAGTTGGGAGGCCTGCAGACCCCTGTTTTGTGGTTCAGGAAACCCCAGTGTTGCTAACAAAGCAGAAGGTACCACAGCCCCTGTGCAAGGCTTCCTCTTTCTTCATCTGTTTCCGACACTTATAAATTTACTTCCTCTCTCTATGCAAATTTGGTCTAAATGGCACAACACAGGCTTGTAATGAGGCCATTAATAACTGGTCTTTTAACAGGCTTTTCTTGGTTTCTTGGTTCGGGAATCAATTCTAATCTAAACAGACACTGATGTGTGGATCTGTGGGTTTAAGTACAGACAAATGGGCTTTGTTTGGGCAGGCTGTGTAAATGGGGTTTATTTTTACCTATCCAAGAACTGAGAGCTCAAAGACAAGATTTAATAATAAAGTCAAGCTTAGGGAATCGAAAACAAAATTCGTTTTCTTTTGTGCCTCTATGATTCGATCATCAAATTTCCAGGAAAGGTTGTACTGTATTTACTTTCCCTACTCTGAGCAGCTGTAACCAGGACAATGGCCACTCAGTTTCACTTTCCATCCTCAGAGAGGGGAACTCTTCTCTGACTCCTCACCGGAAAATGCCGTGCTGGGCTTGTGGCACAGCCAAGGCCACATGGGCACGATGATCCTTGGTGAAGGAGTAAAGGAAACACAAAACAACAAGGTGGCACTCCAAACTGCTTTGATAACGAGGGTCACAGCCCTAACTCTGTTAGTCCAGGAGTTGCTGGCTGCTCTGACAACAAAACCCAAGCTATTCAACAATGGTATTTCCTAAGAACATAAATAGAGTTGCAGAGAGATTTTGGAAAAGCACATTGACCTAAGCCACAGAAGACTGGATTAAATCATCTCTGTCATTACTGGGTAACTACGATTTCCCTGAGCTTAAGTTTTCCCTCCTTTAAAATGAGAATATGTATACCTGTCTGGCCTGCTGCACAGGCTTATTGGCATTAAGAGATAAACATGCAGAAGCCCTTTGAAAATTGAAAAGTGTTAGACAAAATTGAAGCAGTTAGTGTTGTTTATCTGTTGGCCAAATTGTTCTTCCACTAGACTGTTACTTCTCTGAGAGCAGCTTCTCTGACATTCACTCATCTTTGTATTCCCAGAGCTCAGAGTATACTGAGAAATCAATAAATGCTTCTTGCATGAATGGATGGATCAATGAGTGAGATAAGACCGACCAACTAAATTACCAGCAGAGAAAACAATACCATCACCTCAGGGAGGACCATGCAAGGCCTCCTGCCTGGAGGCTTATGGAATCTGGAGAGAAACCAGAGACTGTCTGACCCTCTAACTGAACCAAACTCCCCTGAAAATTTTTCGTGGCACCCTGTGTCAGGCCAAGTCGTCTGAGAGACAAAGGCTAAAGTGAGAGTAAACATACAAAATATGTTAGTAGGCAAAGTCCCTGGAACAGAAACGGACGAGAACCCTGGAGAGCCTTGAGACAGAGCTGGGAATGAAGAAGAGGGAAAATGAAGGTGCCGTAAGCATCCTCGTTCTGCAGAAGAGTCTGAGGAAAGCTCTGCAGATCTGTCAGGGAGTCTTCAAACTAGCCCTGTCTTCCGGGAAAGAATTCCTGACATGCTCAGCTATTGGTGGAAGCAGCCCACGAGAAGCACTCCTGGCCAAACGCCATGAGAGATCTGGGGTGTGGCATGGGGCCCTCGATCAGTTTCACTCTCAGCAGCTGGAGAACAGCAAGCCACATTTTCTCGGCATTGCCACATACGTGGCAGCACTGAAGACTGAGAGGTTTCGAGTCCAGACTACCTGGACCAAATCTCGACTTACCAGCTGGTTACCTTGTTGTTAAATATGGTGTCTGCTGCATAGTAACTGCTCAGTAAAAGGCAGCCATCATTTCTTTGAGTATTATTTTTAATGGTGTGCTTCTACTAACTTAGGACATAAGAATGGCCCCTTCTGTTGCTGGTCCCCCTTGTTACATCTACACATTTTAGCTCTGTGAAGCCACCACAGGGACATGGGACATAGCCTAAAATGATGGGTGGGCAGTAACATGATTCAAACAACCAAACCAGTTTGTCTACAGATGAAAGGTCAGTGGGACTTTCCATGTTTGGTTGTTTCCTGGAAGGGCCGCCGGTGTGGGTTGCATTATGCCGGAATTGACTTCCAGCCACTTCTTCTGCTCTCAACTGCTTGCTATGTTCATCTCCACTGGCCTCAGAATATGCCCCATCCCAGCTGGGAGTCCACTGTCTCCTTCAAAAGAAATCATGCGCAGGAAAGCCACACCAAAGAGGGATGTCTGTGGACTCTGGGTGGGGTGGAGCAGGCTCTGCTATACTGTGCACACTGTGTGCACCTGTTTGAGGACGCCTTGCCTATTTTGAGCTCCGTGGCCTTCGCTGTGTGTGTTCGTCTTTCATCCCCGGCGTCCTGCTGGCCCTGGCTCCTCCACCTTCCTGGAGTTCCAGCGCCTGCTTTTGGGCTGCCTGTGCCCTGAAGCAGTGACGGACTTTACAGCCTCAGGTGCACTGGCTTAGGCTTTGCCCAACCTTGCTGACCCTCATGACCCAGAACCACTAAAGGAAAGGAGCCCCAAAGTTGGACACTATATTTAGTGTCTCCACCACCACCAGAGAGGCTTTTTGTCAACTGCCTATTTTCCAGAAAGTTATCAAAACACATTGGGTTTTCCTGGTTTTTTGTCTTTGAAGTTATGACCTTCAGTTTTTCCAAAGGAAGGAGACCAAGTTAAAGTAAAAATCATTGATTTTGTTTAATAATTAACAATTTAACAAAACTGCTCAGATTACATCACTACATCACCCAGAATAATAACCTCGACTTAACAGAGACTTTTCCAGAGTTGTAAATTTAGGTGTTAGAGCTGGACTCTGACTGTAGAGTTGCTCTGTTTCCACCTGAGCTCACAGCAGGGTGCACACAGTAAGCTCCGAGGCAAGCCCAGGCGGACCCTTCTGACTGTAGAGAGGCCATCGCTCTATGTAGCGTAAGGAAAACTTGGAGCACTGGAACGAATTACTTGTTCTAGAGCCTCCAACACATACTAACCTGTTTCTTTTTCTCCACTGTCTTCTAATTACAGGAGACAGGAAAGTGCTGGGCCAACCTGAAGCCACAAATGCCAATGTCTGGAATTGCCTCACCAGGGAGGAGCACTAGTTGAGCCACCTTGTACCCTCATAACACACAAAAACGCTTCCAAGCTTGGCAATCAGCTTCATCCTGCTACGATCCTTTGTCTCCTGCTTGTATTTCTTTTACTAATGGGGAAATTAATCACATTTGCTTTCTCTGTAATCCTAAATTCTTTAAGACATGGGACCCTAAGGAGAACCCTGGGTTTTCTCCTATTTCCTCAGTAACGTCAACTATCCATTCAACACCTTTAACCCTCACCCACGCTGACTCAATTCCCCTCTCAGAGCCTGGCTGTCTCCCCTATGTTTAGATGGAGAAGATTTCTGAGACCCTGTCCATCCCTGACACTGCTGGTCCACTGGCCTTGCCAAGTACACTTTCACTAAGCACAAAAATGTGGCCTTTTGACCTCCTGTAAACATTGCTTCCCCACAGGCCTGACTGGGTTACGTGTAGTTCAGATATAAAGTGAGAGAGCACACCTTCCAGCTGAGAGACAGATGTATGAGGACAGAAGATAGTTTCTACTGTCATCCTGGACATATTTATAGATTACTAAGACCTCATCAGCAAGATCAGAGTCAGGACCAAGAACCATCAACTCAGGTTCTCATCTCAGAGAGAGGTGACTGCAAAGGATCTGCCAATTTGACGGGTTAGAATGAAGAAGATGTGCTGCTTTTAAAAGCTAAGCAATATTATAATAGAATTTAATATTTATAATGGGCAAAACTGTTACCTTTGTGGCATGAGTGATGGAAGGGTGTGTCTCAACGGGGGGCACGGGACAAAGTAGAGAGGAAATTGCTTCCCTGGAATCCTGGCAACCTTTGCCCATCACTCCCCTGAGCCTCTGTGCCCCTGGCCACAGACCATGCTCTTCTTCATTTTATTCCTTTGATGCCGCAGTCCTCTGTGCACCATGTCTGGCCAAGCCAGCCATCATGACAGTTTATTTCCTCTTTGGTCAGGGTTCAGCAACCTCCCAAAAGTAGGGACACCAGACCCAGACCCCTGAAGGGGAAGAGGAGAGCAGCCCACTCACAGAAAGCAGGCAAAGAGCACCTGGAAGGGTTCTCAGCCCTAAAACCTCCCCCACCTCCACATTCTACTAATAAAAACTCGAGCAGAGTTGTTGTGCTGAGGTAATGCAAATGCTCTGCAGAGAGGCTCAGCTTCATGGCCACTCACACCTTAGTGAGAAATACTTTTGAATCTTAGATCATCAGAGTTTAAAACAAACTTTAAGAACCAATAAAGCAAAATTACATCCATTACAGATCTTTTTAAAAATCACGGTCAACCCCTACATGTATATTCCAGTGACAAGTGTACCTTTCTTCAGAGTCAATTCTGCTCATGGCATTTAGAATTATCTGGAATAGTGTTAAAATGGGTCTGATCCAAGTAAGGAAAATGCCAACTCCCAATGTATTAAAACAATAAGGAATATCTCCTAGCAGAGTCCAGTAGGTGGATGGGTTTGGAGACATACAAGGGTTCATGGCCTCACCAAGGCCCCAGGTTTGTTCTCTTTTTCTTTTTTTAAGGTTTTTTGAGACAGGGTCTCGCTCTATAGTTCAGGCTGGCCCTGAGCTCAGCCTCCAACTCACATCACAGCAATCCTCCTGCCTCTGCCTCCCGAGTGCTGGGATTACAGGCGTGAGCCACCACGCCCGGCACTGTGGCATGTGGTACTGGTTGCTGCTGGGGTGAGTCTCCACACCCAGTATTGTATGTGGTTTCCGGGGAATCGAACCCAGGTTCTTGCACTTGTGAGACAGGTGCCAGAACCACTGAGCTAAACCCCCTGGCCCTGTTCTCTTTTTCTATTCCATCATCTTCAGCTGGAGCCTCACAGGCACAAATGACTGTGGGGGCTGCAGGCTCACTGCAGACATAAGAAGGTACAGAAAAAATGGGAAAATATTCCCACAAACATGAAACAGAAAGCCTTCCCTCGGCCCTGACTGCTTCAGCTTATGTCATGTGCCTAATAACAGTCATCAGGGGAATGGCGTGCAGTCAAGGACTCCACGCTCATCTGATGCAGAAAGAATGTTGGAACTTCTGCCGTGAGGGCCACCACCCCTGCCACCCAGGAGCTTCCACCTCTGACAGAGTTCTCCATTAGCCTGCAACTCAAGACACAGCCACAGTGCTTTCCATAAAATGGCTCAGACAGCATGATTCCCCCTTACCCGCTGTCCTTCTCTAGTTGATAACTTTTCTCTTAAAAATATGGCACCCAGGGGCCGGGGAGTTAGCTCAGTGGTTCCAGTACCACATCCACAGTGCCGGGTGTGGTGGCTCACGCCTGTAATCCCAGCACTCGGGAGGCAGAGGCAGGAGGATTGTGATGTGAGTTTGAGGCTGAGCTCAGGGCCAGCCTGAACCACAAAGCGAGACCCTGTCTCCAAAAACCTAAAAAAAAAAAAAAAAAAAATGGCACCCAGAATGGAATGACATTCTTGGTAGAATATAGTGAAATTGTAATATTTCAGGACTTGGGAGCTATGTTTTATTATAGTAGTTTACTATAATGGTAGCTTTTAGCAACACCATATTCCTGCAGTTCGTTTCACTGGTGAATGCCATGTCAGATTTCTGCGATGCCATTTGTCCAATGGACTGAGAAGCAAAACTTAGGATCAGACCTGCTGAATTCCCTCAACATAATTCTACATAATGCTTTTGCTCCTCAGTGTAATAATCACCCAGTTACCTAAAAATTCTTTCATCTATAAATCTGTATTCGTTTCGTAGGGCTGCCATAACAACATGCCACATACAGAGTGGCTTGAATAAAGACATTCATTCTCTCGCATGTAAAGTCTATGATTCCAAGATCAAGATATCAGCGGTCAGTTTCTTTCCTTGGCTTTCTCACTGTCCTCACACGGTCGTCTTCTGTTTGACAATGTCTGTGTCCTAATCTTCTCTTCTTGAAAGGACGCCCACTGATTTTAGATAGTGTTTCTCATTCTGCCTTCATTTTACATTAATTACTTCCTTAAAAGCCTTTTCTCTAAATACAGGTGCATATGAGGTTCTGAGGGCAGGGACTTCAACCTAAGACTGCAGAGGGTTACAATTCAGGCCATAACAAATGTGATATATGACTTCTGGGTGTGTCTACAAGTGAGAGAAAAACTGGACACTAAGTTCAAGACCAGAGCCCCGGTCTCCCTCTGGACACTCCCTCAAGGATGACCACCAGTCCAGTTATCTTTTCATGTGAGGCTGCGGTCTCACTCTCTTGAGTGGTTTGGGAAAGTGCTGAAGAGAAAGATCATTCTGGAAACCATGTGCTTCTAACTGAACAAAAAGCAGGCTCTGTTAGGTGCCTCCACAGTCCCAGTGGGTAACTGGACACGAAGGTGGTAAAGCAAGGGACTCCTTATGAAGGAGATGAGTCATGATGGAGCTGGTTAAAGGAAAACACCTAAAGGTTATCAGAAGACAAATCAATTACTTCCCAATTTGACTTCGGCTGTGGACAGTGAATAGTGGAAAACACATTTCTGGGATGCTGAAAGTTACCCTAAGTTCTCAAATCATAGATTAATGATGCCTATTTCATTACCTTGGTCTGTGATTAGCCAGGTGGACAATGATGACCTGGTATTTTGTCTAAGGACTTAAAGACACACATTTCCTTAAATAGGGCTAAAATGGAAAGCGATTGATACACTTTTTCAGTCTATTTGTCTCTTAAAATTCTACAGACATAAAAATGCATACATGTGTACAGATATACTCTATTCACATACTATACACATACAGGGGGATGCATATAGAACAACTACACATAAATACTAAGAAAATTAAGTAGATAGCACTGAAGAGTAAAAGTAACAAATAGTAGTTCATAACTAGATCAGTTACTCTCAATCCTGAACTGCTCCTTCTTAGATTAAATGGCTTAACCATAAAAGCCACGGTTCATTCCCGGAGTGGATTTACAATTCTACTGCTTGAAGGTTTAGGAAACATTATATCACGACCCCTCTTGCTGGAGCCTTGCTTCTTGCTAGGATCAGCGAGGGTTCAAAGCTAAACACCTGCGAAGCCCACTCAGCCTCGGTCCTACATGCCACGCTTGAATCTTCTCTCCTTTCTTATAAACCAAATACCTACCTAAAGGCAATGAGCCTAGAACATGGGAGGCACAAAGGTGTTTTTTCCCCAGTACTAGGGCTCCAAGCCCAAAGCCCCTACCCCTGAGACATACCTTCAGCCCTTTTACTATTGAGACAGGATCTCATTAAGTTTCCCAAGCAAGACCTGAGTTTTTGATCCTCACGCCTTAGTCTCCAAAGCACTGGTGTGCACCACTGCACCTGGCTGGGAGTTCACTTTTGTAAGAGCTACAGTCTCTCTAAAACTCTCTTCTTCAATTTCCTCAAGGGAAAATTGTCAACGGAGAAAAAGAGCACTTTTTCTCGCTCCCTGCTCTGCTTTGTACTGGGATTGTCTGTGCCAGCTGATCCTGAGATGGGCTGGAGCTGTGTGACCACCTTCTTCTTCTCTGCCCCATTAGTAGATGCTTTTTATAGATATTTCACCACCTAACACCAAGCCTCGCCTCTGGTCTCTAATCAAAACCTTGGCAGGGTTTTATATAAACTGAAATTTACATTCAATCATCACCATAGCAACCACCACACAGAATTAGATGCAACTTTTCCCTCTTCTAATACAATCTATGGTTTTTGTTTTTGTTTTTTTTAAGAAGCTGCTTTCCTCTTCAGTTGCAAATGTAAGCTATTCAGAAGATAACTATTAAAACTCGATTTGAAAAAAAACCTGCATTTAAACAGACTGTATGAAGGTTCTAAAAACAGACGTTTGAAGTGGTTTGTAGACACTCAGGAGCAAATCACTTATTCCTTCATTTGGTAGCTGTACATTATGGAATTTTCAAGGATTTGGCCTAGCACTAGAAACTGTAAGGCTCAAACACATCTTAGCTCATAAATGTGATAACTATCCTATGAAAAGTAATCCAGGATAAAGCTAAATGAATTTCTGAGCTAATCAGAAAATTCTTCTAGCTTAAAAAATTATGATATTAAAAAATAAAACAAGGTTCAGTTTGACTGTTCATTGTGTAAGGAGCAAAGCCTTTGAAATTTCTAGAATTCATTTATTAACTATAGAGGATCAATTCAATGCTAATGTGGCTCCAGGCTGCATGGGAATATCCAAAGGTATAAGAGAGTAAGCTGGAGAAAACAGAAAAGAGCCTAATTTTTTCTTATACTATTGAGTAAAAGAGAGGCCAGGAGATTCAAAGTTGTTGGAAATGTATATTTTAGGCTTTAAAAAGGGTCAGAAATTATATCTTTGAGAAATTTTACTAAGATAAATGAAAATGTCTTTAGGGCAAGACCAATCCCACTGGCAAATCCATGTCATCACACCTACTCATCTCATCCTCTTGTTACATGAAGCCTCAAAAATTGGACACTTGCACTGTCCTGAAAATTGAGATAATGAAATTATGCCATTCTCCATAAACCAAATAAACTGACCTTGCTTAAAAGTCAAGTTATCATGTAGTACACTCCAACCACTCAATCATTTATTCATCACACATTTATTGGGCACTAGATGTCACCAGATGCTGAGCCCTATACCTAGTAAAACTCCATCCAAGATGTTGTATGCTAAAATAACAGGAAATTTCAACCCATTTTTTCAACATTAAAAATCATGTCTAAAAACAGGAGGAAATGCTGGTCACAGGGCTGGTTGTGTCACTTCTTGTAATGACTTCAGTCTGGACAAGACTGAGGGTGAACATTCGATTACTAAGACTCAGCAGAACTCACCAGAGGACACTGATATTGAGGTTTCTGGAAATCTTCAAACTTGGTCCTACTGCAACTCTGCCACTTAGGAGAAATGGCTGAATTACATGACAGATGATAATGAACTCTTTTCTCTCACGATACCCCCAATAGTCAGGCACTGTGCAAATCAAGGAGAGGCAATTTTTAGCATTTTTCAGTCATCCTTATCTGTGCAAGACTACTGATATAGCCAGTTAGGCACTTTGGTGGGGGGGTGCTAAACAGATGTCAAAATACCCTATATGCCTAGAAATGGGAATCTCACATATGAAGTGAGATAATGTATTTAACAATGGGATGCTAGTTTCCTCTCACACGCTACTTCCAGGGAATGGTAGTGCTGCAGTGCCTAATACCCTAAGCAAGACACTGCTGAGGCTAAGTTCCAGCCCAGCAAGAAAAGATAGTCTTGATTCATCACCAAAGTCTGATCTGGAATCAGACAGGCAACAGGTACAACACGCCCCACCATGCAAGACAGCCTGAACTGTGCTAGGAGGAAAGGGAGAAATCCCAGCCACTCAGTGACGCGGCAGTAGATACAGAAGTAACCCGAAAATCTCACTGCATTCAAAGACTGATGAACCTACGTCAGCAGTCTTCAAAAAATTTTGAGACAGGACTGGCAGAATTCAAGTCAGAAAGGACACCTTCCAAATCACTCAGAAGGATGAGCGCCAACCAAATGCATTTTGTATTGAGATATAAATGCACCAAGAATATTTTTTTTAAAGTGGAAAATCTGCATATGATCACAGAAATCAGAGATTAGGGCATTTAAGTTGGCACTCTCTGCCAGATATGCCAGCTTGCCAATCAGCAAGACAAGATGAGGATAAGGCTAAATCCTTCTGCAAGAGCTGGGGCATCTACATACATTGCAACTGACACCCGAGTCCTTGGGTTTTGTTGTTTGTTTTCTTTTTTTAAAAATCAGTAGGAAGATCACAACCTCCCATCACAGCCTCCTGGCAGTGATGCACACATGTGGTTTTTGTGGTCAAAAGAAGTAAAAAATGTCGTTTTTAGTATCTTAGAGCTGGAGACTTACTGCACTTGAAAAATATAAATAAATACATCCACAAAAGCCACAAAATTCAGTTTGTGAGTTATTCATGTCTTGATTTTTCAGACTTTCTTAGATGACTAAAGTCAAACCTGAAATGACTCCTGTGTCAGTGGTGGGTGGTCACTGCAGTGGTCGGTCAAACTCAAGATGCACAAACCTCCTCACTGGCAAGAATTACACAAAGAAAAGGGACCCCCCCCATCTCTTTCATTCAGAGCTCTGGTTGTTCAAGGTCCTTTAGCCAGGAGAGACAGCAATAGCCAGGTTTTAGTTCAGCCTCAAAAGATGCTGACCATTCTTATGTGTCCACATTCCCCAGTGCCACCTAGTCACTGGCTCCACCTCCATAGCTGGGCTGGCAGTAAACAAGGAGCTGATGGTAAACATGTATCCTTTCCTTGATATAAATAACAGCATCTTCTCCTAGAAGACTGGAAAGGGAAATGTCACACTTGATATATATTCCAAGGGTGAAAAGTTTATTGAGCACTTATTATGCACAAGGTACTAAACTAGATACTTGCAAGATCAACTGGATATATTTTATTTTGCAGTTCCATTTTATGTTAGCTCATGGTTAAATGTCTTTTAACTGATCTTCTTGTTTCAACACTCAAGGACTCCACCATTTTGGGGGTTTTGAGGAGCTAAACATAATAACTCCAATGTGAAAAGATCAACACAGGAGAACGTCTAAGATGTTCACCACGGAAAAAGACAGAAAACTGAAAAACAAGCTCTCTAAAACTGGTTTTGGAATAGAATGAGGATTAGTGGAAGTTATAAGTATTTTCACCTTGTCTTCTACTAACCTTTGATTAACTAGGAAAAATTCTAACAAGCTCATACTCCTTTATGATTTTTGAAAAAATTACTAAAACTTAAAAGATTACCATAAAGTAAAATGTTTCATTCTGATAAGAAATGATCAGGGTTTACAATCAAACCAGTAGCTGTGACGGTGGTGGAAAGAAAGAGCCCAAGGGACAGACGCTGGTGGAATAGTGATGCAGGAGTGATGCGGAAATGAGGGGCCTGCTCAGTCCCCCACAGTCCCAGTCCCAGTCCCACTTCCTAATGTTCACCACGCTGCACAGATGGTTGAAACAGAACTTCTGAGAGTCTTGCCCCAGGGTCGAGAGCAGGTTCAAAGCGCTGGCCTGCTTAGGTCTGAGTCTTACATCTCCCAGCTTAGACCACTGGATCTATTCATGCCCATGTCCTGATTCAAGGCAGAAGAAGAGGACTAAGGCCCTAGTGGTGACAACACAGACCAACACAGGGGACACCGGCAAGGATGACATATGTGCCCACCCCGGTTATAGAGGACCCAGTTGCTGAAATTAGCTATCAATACATAGCTCGCTACTTACTGCTCGTTTAGCTCCCTAGGATTCTCGACAGTAGGGCCCACATTTGCCACAGTCTGTAATCCCTCTGCCGCCCCACATGGAACAGCAAGTCCTCACTGATTCTCGGAGTGGGTGTTTAATAAATATATATTAATGGGAAGGCAGCTGGATCACCTGAAGCAAATACAAAGCTGCCTTTAGTTCTTTATTTAGATCATAAATGTTCTGGCAGGGTTTTTTTTTTCCTGAACAATTCAGGATACAAGCAGTGAGTGCATGTTAATAACAGGTAATGACTGAAATCTTAACAAGAGAGTGATTCAACCATTCTGTTTCCAAGCTCTTTGGCTGAAAAGTAACTAGAAAATCTGAACTCCAGGACTATAATCAACTAGTCAACCATCCAAAGGGCATTTCTTAAAATCTGCGAGTGCCCACATGGGGATAGGCACAACAGCAAACCTCACAGAATGATGATACTTTGGTTGTCCGCCTCAGGAGCATGTGCTCTAGTGGGAAACTGAACTGGAATTCAGGAGATGGTTGGATGAGTGCTCCCTGAGGATGTCCTGCTAGGAAGGTCAGGAGGAGTCCAGGGAAAGGAGAAACCATTGGTTCTAGGGGGGCTTGGATCATGTTATAAAAAAGAGAACCGAAAAAGATACAGATTCCCTAGCTTCATAAGAACACAATGGCTTTCCACAGTAGCCATAAAAGCAACCAGAGCTTTCCTGCTACTCACCTACTCAGCCTCTAGTACCTGAGACTGCTTGACCAGGACAACTGGGTGGCTGGATCACTCTCTCTTAACCACCAGAGCCAGCATTCTGAGTCCAGCAGACTTAGTATGGTGTTGTGTTTCAAATCTCTTCCATAAAACGTTTAGAACACAAACCAAAAGCAACTTGGTTCAAAAACATTTGTAGCCAAGAAAGCGTTCCATATGTATCCCGAATTGGCTCACTGCCTGGGAAGAGTAAGGTGCACAGAGTGAGTGTGTCTCAGCTGCTCAGCAGGGGCTACTGCCTGCACGTTTCTCTCTTCTTGTGATCTCTTGACCCCCATTAGAGGACTCTTTTGAATTTTTTATCTTTAGCACAGAGCCCAGTCCAAGGTACATATTTGATAAATAGTGAATTAAAAGACAAATTCACCTGTCCAGCACCATCCCATGAGGGCCAACCCCACATCTAGGAATATCTATTACACAAAGGCTTTAGATTACAGCATCAGAAGATCAGAGCCTCGAAGAGTGAATGTCCAGCCTTTCCTCAAAGTGGCTTCTCTAAGAAACTAACGTGATTTTTCTCAGGAGCAACATCATTCTTCTAATTACTTATGCTCAAAATCTTATCTCCCTGGCAGCTCTGTCTCTTTTCTCATTGAAGCTCTGTCCTAAATCTAGTATGCATGTCCCTCACTGTGCAATCCCATTGTCACCAAGGGTCTAACAACTTCCACGCATATTAAATATTAAATATTTTGTACACTTTCTCCCTCTAAAACTGTCATGTAAAAATTAGATTTAACCTTCCTTGCATTCCTGGTCATTCCTCTTCCTCGTGAGCTACCTTTGGAGGCCATCCATCACGGCAAGGCCTCGTTACTCTCCCTGCATTATCCTGACCCAGTGCCAGGCAACTGTACGCAATAGTTAAGAAGCTAGTGAGAGGTGATTTGTTGAGACAGTGGGTTTGGAGCAGTCTGATGGGAATACAGCATGGGCTAGTAGATAGGGAATTAGTCTTGCAGATGGTTTTTCAGAGCAAATGGACTTTTTCCTTTCTAGGTTTTGTGTGCCAGGAAGCTATTGCAGATTTAATGACACAAAACCCACTCACTCACCCCCAAACTACCCTTTGGTATTTCCACTGTTTACTCACCAGGCAACACTGCACATCAGAGTCTTTTGCTCCTTCCAGCCAACTACTTCATTTCCCACCCACCACCCACACTGGAGATGAGGATCGGTGTAAACACACCACCTAAGGTCTTCCTGACACTCAACTCTACACTGGTCGTAAAGGAGGGTTAGTGATAAGAATCAGAGGGCAAGAATAAGATGTCAGAGGAACTTAGTACTTGATGCTATCTCAATAAAATATTCATGAGCCTGCAAGCTCCATATATATATATAATATATTTCATCAAAAATCTAATATAGATTCTATTTCTCTTTAAAAAATTGATTTTAATTGACAAAAATCATATGTATCAGGTAAAACATAATGTTCTGAAGTATACGTACATAGTGAAATGGGTAAATCAAATTCAGTAACATGTGCATTCACTTAAGTAGAATCCCGTTTTTCACTTAAGTAGGATCTCTACACATAAAGCCCCACATCCAATTGGCCTTTGGAAAAGAGGCTCAAGAAACTAGATTAGCCCTTTGGCTGCCTCTTTCAACTATTTCTCCAGATGCTAGTCTCTTAATATTACTATCCAGGCCAACAAAAAGACCTCAGAGATAAGACAACTGTGGCTCTTCATCCCAGTGTTGAAGCCTTTCTTCTAGAGGCTCAATATGACTTTGATAATTACTTTCCCCAACTGTTCCTTCCAGCCTACTTCTCAGCCCAACCTCAAACACATCCTGGGCTTTCCTGCCTCTCTGCCTCACCTACCGAGATCTCTCATTCTGAGGTCTTTCTCTCTCATTACCACCAGTGCTTCTTAAAACCAAATCTTGGTTTCTGTTTCCCTATGACGTCCTCAATCAGCCACCCTGTCCAAGTGCTTTCTTATGTTCTGGACTCTGCGCGCACCAGTCCCTTACCAGGCGGCCTTCACTCTTACACATTAACCTCACCGCTTGCCTGCTTCCTCCCGCTACCACACAACCCCACGTAAGTCCTGTTGTGTCTACCTGGTTTTTAACCCCTCAATAATGATCTTCACTTTAGGGTAAAATGACACACCCTATAGTCCCGCACTTCGCAGGCTGAGGCAGGATCACAGGTTCACAGCAAAACCTCAAATAAAAAGAGAGAGCAGCATTTCCTCTGCTCAGCTCGGTTCACCTCACGTCTCCTCTAAAAGTCCACAGCCTCCTGCCATCAGACCGACCAGGCCAGATCATGTAAGACTCCGACTGTCAGCCCCTCCCTTTTATTGCCCCCATGGTATCCGGAGGAAGTCTAAGCTCCTTAGAGAAGTATGAATTTTAGAGACTTTGCAGGACTTATCCCCCAGGACTCCCCTGCAAGCTCTAGGCAGAAGTTCTCACACTTTGGTGCCCTCCAGAATCACCCAGGAGCTAGTGGACAAAACATATTTCCAGTTCATTCCAAACAGACATTCCAGTTCATTAGAACACAAGAACATGAATATTTATAAAAATATGGGGTTCAAAACATTTAGATTAAAAATCTACATCAAGCTTAAAAATACATAGTTTTGGGCCGGGGATTTAGCTCAGTGGTTCCAGCACCTGTCTTGCAAGCGCAAGGACCAGGGTTCAATCCCCCAGTTACCACATAAAATACTGGGTGTGGAGACTCACGCCCAGCGGCAACCAGTACCACATACCATAGTGCCTGGTGGCTCAAGCCTGTCATCCCAGCACTTGGGAGGCAGAGGCAGGAGGACTGCTGTGATGTGAGTTTGAGGCTAAGCTCAGGGCCAGCCTGAACTACAAAGCAAGACCCTGTCTCGAAAAAAAAAAAACACATGATTTTGATACAGATATTCTGAGAAACATACTTTGAGAATAACTGATATAGACATGGGAAAAAATTGAGCTGAAAACAATTTTTAAAATTTTAAGATGGGGTCTTCTATGCTGACCAGGCAGGCCTCAAACTCCTGGGCTTAATGATCTTTCTGCCTCAGCCTCCCATTGGCTTCTGGAAACAATCTTTGAGAGTCCATTGTGCTTAGTGGATAAGATAAAGGCCTGGGGAGAAAAGCTGATGTTCTCTTACAGCCTTGGTAAAGTATCTGTTCTGTATTCTGTCTGCAACATGGAGATAAATACATACCTTCTGTCTTATAAGTTAAGATTCAACGAGATAATTGCTCTGAAGTGGTTAGCACAGCATTTAGAACTGCAAATATTCAACGACTGCGGTAGCTGCTGCTGCTATTAATATTATTAAGGAAAAAAGCTGCGAAAGTTGGGCGTGGTGGCATATTCCTGGAATCCCAGCTCTCAGGAGGTTGAGACAGGAGGATCACTGTGATTTTGAAGCCAACCTAAGCTATATAGAAGGTTTGAGGCCATGCTGAATTACACAGAAGCTGCAGAAAAGCAGCAAAAAACAACACAGGGCAGCTTTTTACCATGTCCCTGTGTTGGAAGGGACTTAGGGGACCCTTCTTCAGCATCTTGGCAGACGTATGCCAAAGTTAGCCTATGGGCTCCCAGTAACAAGACTCTGGTCCCCACCTCCGGAGGCACCTGCTGCACTGCTGAATCGTTCTGGGTGTTAACACCCTCTCTTCAACCCAGCAGAAACCTCCTTTCTTTACCTCTGTCCATGAATCCCAAATCTGCCCTTTGCAATATCACCAAACAATACTGCCCATTTCCCCATGACGGTCTTGCAGATTCTTGAAGGCAATGATCATGTCTCTTCTTGGTGCAGTAGGTGGAACTGGGAGTTTAGTGTCTGGACTTCTTGCCAGCTAAGTGTTCTTGTGCTGAGCCTCGGCGACATTCCAGTCCCGAAGCCTGTAATTCCACGATGAAACATCTCCAGTTCTTTCCTCTAGCCTCGGGTGGGGACATGTTTCCAGATCCCTCAGTGTGGCAGAAAATATTCTGTGTTACTGGATAAGAATGGCGACCTCCCTGTAGGAACATGCTGATCCTTCCAGGTCCACCAAGTGGTGAACGGAAGCTGTCCAGTTTTCAGAATCCCACAGCCCAGTTCACAAATGGGTCAATCATAAATCTCTAAATCCTTAGCCAAAGGTGATGGCCTTGAGATCCTAATCTAAGGGTTGACCTAAATGTAATCAGTTAGGACATACCGTGAGATTTTTACATTTTAAACCAGAGAAAATGAGTGCCTGTTCCCTTTAGGGTAAGAATTGGAAGAAATGAAGTGAGAACAGTCATAGGACTCTGACTCTTCTTTTTCAGAGATGACACATTGGAAAGAATGACACCAAAATGCAGAGCCACGTGAAAACCACGCAGGGAGGTAACCCAGGCCTTGGCTTCAGGTGCCCCTGAGGACCAACCAGACCCTGCCCTTCCCACTATCTGCTTAATTCTTCTTCTGCAAGCTGGCATTTTTGCATTACAACCAAATAAGTAGAGAGTAATAAACTCACCTTTTAAGTAGCTTTGCTGACATAAAAATAGCTCTGATTTGCCTGTTAACTCCTCCAAATGCCTCACACTAACTCGCACTTTCTGCCATCAGCTGTTCCAGAGGGGTCACTGGAGTCTGTATAAAAACAGGAAAAGCTGCCACTTGTTATCGATGTTCTGACGGGCAGCGTAGGACTACATTAGAGATGAGTGTGCTATCCTGCTGACTTGTACTGAGTGGTCGCCTCAAACCTCCAGGACTTTTTAATGTAAACTTTGCATTATGAGAGTGGTGCAGCAGGGCTGTTTGTTCACTTGTTTGTTTGTTTGTTTTTGGAAGGTTGGAGGGATAAGCCTTGGAACCTTATTGCTGGGTTGGGGCCAGTGTTCTAGCTTGCAGGATTGTTTTAATTCAGGATTCCATCACCGATGACAGAATCTCTTAAGTGGTCTACCAAATGAAATGGATTGCAATGTGCCCGGATGGTCATGACCTCTTCTTTGCTTAGTGGAGTCAAGTCTGGGGCTTTGAATTCCTTTAGTGGCCTCTAACTCTAGCAACTTGTCACTTCCTAGGTATTCCTATCTCAAGCTCCCAAAGTTATGACAACAAGAATGTGTTTATTAACATAAATATTCACTTGTAAAATTGGTTCCCAATTAAATATCTCTTTGTTCAGCCTCAGTGCATATTTTTACCCCTCTAAGTCACAGTTCAGTTTCTTGGTTACTCCTAGATTTATGTTTTTCCCATAATAAATGATAAAAGTGAAGTGATTTCATTTAACAGACCAATTTCAGATTGTGTGAAAGATACAGATGTTTAGATACAGAAGTTGTGTAAAAGTGATGTTGGGAAATTGTTACAAGTAAATTAAAGTCATTGTTAGTTGAAGTCACATCCTGGACAAGAGAAAGTCAATAGAGATGCTGTCTAATAATCAAAAGCTAATGAAAATGCTAAAGAGAATGCCTGAAAAAAAACTGTAAAAGTCAAAAGCAACATGAACATTATTTCAATACAATAGTAACGGGGGAAAAAAGAGCAAAGTATAAACTAAGGAAAATTATATTGTTCAAGCATAAAATTCTGTCAGAAAAACAAATTCATATCCTACAAAAAACCTACCAAATAGTTGATTTGGTCTTTATGTAGCTTTAGAATTAGCATGAAGCAGAATTATAATCAAGTTAACAGGATAAAATAAATATACTTCCTCAAGTTTTAGTTTTACTCTAAAAATTATAATCCAAGACCAAAATAGAGTAATTTCAATTTTTAGTATTTACTATGAAATTTTGACCACTGATTAACCATATCCAGTTTAAGTGACTT
This sequence comes from Petromus typicus, assembly GCA_004026965.1. Lineage (NCBI taxonomy): Eukaryota > Metazoa > Chordata > Mammalia > Rodentia > Petromuridae > Petromus > Petromus typicus. The sequence goes on from PVIR01000236.1 coordinate 152,493, forward strand.
TTTCCCAGGAAAAGCTGTCTGCAGATATGAGGCCTCTTAAGCCCATGATGCTGTTATTTTATAGCTTTTATCTGTTGCTTCATGCCAGACACACAAAAATGAGCTTGTCTTCTGCTTTTCCAGGTGACGGGCCTTCAAAACTCTGGAGACAGTTTTTATAGCTCCAATAAAACTTGTTCTCTCCGTAACAAACTCACTTCCTTCAGTCACTTCTCGCCTGACAAAATCTGAATTCCTTCATTCGTTTCATTCAGTCACTTAACAGTTTGTAGAGCACCTGCTATGTACCAAGCTAGGTGTCATACCATGGGATACACAGCAGTAAACAAAGCCCCAGCTCTCTTGAAACTGACGTTCTATCAAGGGGACAATGAACAAAAGGAATAAATAAAGGGGTGGATAGGTGAATAAATGAATGGGGTGGAGAGGTGAATGTGTGAGGGACTGGATGCGTAGGAAGACAGATAGGCCAGTGTGTGGATGAGTAGGTAGAAAAGGGAATGCAGGATGGATGGATGGGTGGGTTGGACAGATGAAATGATGGGTAGATGGGGTGGGTGGATCGACAGATATCTATAGGATCTCCCTGAACAGACTCCCACTGAAATGGTGACTGCTTTGTCAGAGAAGGTAAACTTGCATGGTAAAGGAGGAGCCTTCACTCCAATACCAACACTTCTGTTCACTAGTCTTACAAGCCTTCATGTGTGATTGATTGATTGATTGATTGAATTGTTTGTAGCACTGGGGATCGAACTCAGGACCTCCACACTGAGCTATATCCCAGACAATTTTAAAATTTTAAGACAAGGTTTCACTAAGGCATTATGTTGCCCAGGCTAAATTCAAACCTGCAGTCCTCCTCCTAGTTCAACTATCCAAGGACTGGGAATGTGGCATTTACCTTTTTATGGAAGGAATACTGCTGTTTTGACTCATGTTTAGTATGCCTTCAAATATAACTTTTTCTTCAAAAAGACAACTTTTTCTCCCATTTGTTTTACAACTCAATTACTTTCTTGGACTATAGGTAGGATTTTATATTGATCTTTATTTTCAACTTAATGTTTAGTTCATCCTTCCAATCAACATATATTTAGATGAAATAGAATGCAAAACTTTCAAATTGTGAGCGTATATGTATGTATATGTATATGTATATATATATATATATATATATATATATATATATATATATACAGCATCACTGCTGTCTAGAAATAAGAAGCAAAATGTTAATTGTAAAATTGAATCCTTGAATAAAGCTACTCTAGAATTTTAGAATATCATAACTACTTTGAGAAAATGACTGCGCTGACTAAAACCTACAGTTCACCTGATCTCTAGGGTGGACCTATGTTGGGTCCCATTTATGAGTCCCTTGACATTCCTGACATTAGGTAAGTAGGGTAGCAACTAGCTGTTGAAAGTCCCTCGCTTAGAAATGTCCCTGTCCTATATCATGAGAGCAGGGGTTGAATCTGACTTTTTCATCAAGTTTCCTTAGGATCTTTCACAATGTCATACCCCTGGTAAGCACTTCATAAACCTCAACAAATAGCAACAAACAGAACCATAAATCAACTCTATACTGTACTAACTCAATTATTGGGCAAGGCATCTAAATGCTCTCTGTCCCTCTTTGTGCACTGAAAACTAAAAGGATTGGGCCTAATGATACCAAAGCTCCCTCTTCTATTGTTACTATTCTGCATTTCTATCTTGTTGGCTCAATGGCTCCCTGTCAGTTTTCCCATGAGAAGCTCTAAAACTAGATTGCTTCCAGAGTGTGGGCAAGTTTCAATAACATGAACACCTGGACAATAGGGAGGATTAGACAAAACAATATTTAAGATTTCTATCCAGGTGTGGTGGCACATCCCTCTAATCCCAGAACTCTGGGAGGCTGAGGCAGCAGGGTGGAAAGCTTGAGCCCAGTTTGGATAGTTTAGCATCTTAGTGAGACCCTGACTCAAAAAAAGGGGGACTGGGCTACAGAGTTGTGCGAATGCCCTAAATTTTCCCCAGTGCTTTAAAAGAATTTTTTTTTATAACCTATGGGAACTCTGAATTCAAAATGACTTCAAAACAAAATTAAACATGTAGGCTGCCAAACTATTGTAGAAACACATTGCAAAAGTACATTTTCCCCAGAAAAACCTTTAATGAAAAAATACAATCACACTTAGAGATCTCTAGCCAAAAACAAAAATAAATAAATAAAAAGAGGCTGTGAGAAATGATATTCCGAAAGTACTGGAATCCTGAAAGAGGAAACCTAGATCAGAGCAAGCAACAGTTTGTATCAAATGGGAGTTCTAAATGCCATATCCTGCAATAGAAATGCTTTTCCATATTTTCCATGCTCAACCAAGTCAACAATTTATGCAAATGTCCTATCTGCTACTTTTGATGAATGTCCTATTTTATTGCCAGCTTGAACTATAGCTACAGCCTCAAACATTAGCTACAAGTGTGAATGGAAACTTATTTTAGTCTAATTTAAAAGTAGAATATTTTCATTTCATCATCAGCCTCCCCCTCTATTTCCTGTGTTATCAGATGTTAGAGAAAGAGCCAGCAGGCTCTTTGTGAAATAGTAACCAACTAAACATTATTTTAAATAAGAACCTCCTATGGTTTTAACCTCATAAAGGTGATAGGGAAGATGCATATATTCATAAGATAAAAAGCCAGATAAATACCAAAGAACTCCCCCCAAAGGCTGAGCCAATTCTAGAAGTACACTCCAAACTATATATTTCTTCATTTTATGATCTCCTTCAAATAAAAAAGACACACCCTATTTAATCTTTGCTAATTGCCTTACACACACACTAAGGAGCCAACAAATGGTATACTCAATTCTTCTGAGGGATGAGTTGTCTTACTGACACATTTGAAAGTATAGACAAAGAAAAAATGCACTCTATCAATATTGTCTTGCTTTGAATGAACTTGATTTTGTTTGTTTCTGTTTCTCTGGTTAAAAGCACCCTGTGACCCAAACCTGCTCCATAAAAATGGTTGATAACCAAAAAGCATTAATAGCACAGGGCCCTAAGTAGGACAGCCATTGGAAGGGACAGCTTTTTTCTACATGGAAAATTCAAAGTCAGCCCAAGATAAAGGAAAGTGAAAAATAACTCATAAATGTACACCCATTAAGTCATCCATCAATCCACCATTTGCCAGGCACCTGCCACACACTGAATATTCTCAGTGGAGACTGGTGTTACTATTTAAATGTAAAAAAGTGAAAACGAAAGTCTTCAACTGTCTTTTTTCCCACAGAACTGACAATTTTTTATCAATTACTGTCTTTGTTCATTTTTATATATCTTGGGAAACTAACTGTCCTCTGTTTAAATTTACCAAGCTAGCTCAAAGTAGAACTTTTCTGCCAGAAATTCACATGACAGGTTTACTGTGGTTTCAATAATTTCTCCAATGGGCAGAAAAAGAGTCATTTACAATAGTAAACCGTCCCATTTTCTAGGCTATCTCAGATACACTCTCGGTCATGAGAATGGCTGGTGGAAACTAAATAGAAAAGCTATAAAAATCTTCTGTAATAGTAGAGAAATGAACAGACCCATTCTGTTATGCATATTTTCCCCCACATCCCCCAACCCCATTATCTTCTTATAAATACAGATGCATAAATCTTTATCCATATAATAATAAACAACATATTTATATAAAATGTTAAATACAGAATGCTCCTTCATTCTCACAAGACAATGATATAATATTATATTGACCTAAGACTGAACTTGAGCTACTGTCCATAAACAGAAATCCATTCAACAAGGTTTTGCTTAAAACTGATGTGAAGGGCAACTTGTTGGCTGAAATAAATATACATATACTTGAAAGGATTTAGAAAATTACCAGACTGAGATTTAGGACTGAAATGCAAGGTAAATAATATCACAAATGGTTGGAATCAGGGAGTTTCATGGTTATAAGCTGAGATATCAAGTTGTATCCCCCAGTCTTTAAAAGAGGACAAGAATAGATCCAGAATGGTGGTGACTTGCCTATAGTGGGACAACCACTTACTATCAGCATGTGAAATACGTATCTATATTGCCCTATTGATCCTCATAAAGATTGTAGTGACTAAGAATTTAATAAGAGTGAACTATGACCCACTGATCAGTAGCTGTTTCCTCTTTACAAGGGTGAGTCCACACCATGTGACAGTGGAGACATTAGCAATGACACAAACCAATACCATTTTGTTTCTCCTCACAAGAAAGTCAATCTAGTGAAGTTAAGGGAAAATGTCATGGAATTTGCATAAAGAGCTTAAACCTAATTTCAAACAGCTACATACAAGATGCACACTTTCTTCTAGATCCACAAAGTCCATGTGACTCCATCATTTCTCTTTTCAAAAATTCCCAATTGAAAGTAAAACATACACATTGAAAGATAAAAACAATGGAAAAATATCTGAAACAAAAACTTCAAAAAGTCCTCCATCCACTCAAAAGAAACTACTATCAACAATTTTTATGTATCCTCCCAGAAGAAAGAATGCATGTATAGTGTAGATGTATTCCTTGTGAAATATACCTAAAGAACATCACATTATATACACTTCTCCACGGAGTTTTCTTTCCCCCATTACATCTTGGCAGATTTTCCACATCTGCCCAAAAGAAGTTGCCTGTATCTTTCTGGACTCTATGTGGTGCTTCTCTCACTGATGCAACAGTAATCCAATTTAGAAGGTGTCTCCAAATATGATCAAATGAAGAGCAAACAAACACTTGGGCTTGATTCTGACTTCACAAAATTTCACTAGCTTAGATTGTAAACTGATCATTTCAAGGACAGAAATCTTGTTACTAATCAAAGCTAATTTGTTATAACTGACATTGAACTTCTGGGGCTTGAAAATATAGGTAACAGGTCTCAAAATATAGAAAACGACAAAGAATGGAGGAATGGAGAATAAAGACTTTGTTCCCATGAGGAAAGAAAACAATTATAAAGGTGCTAGAGAGTATGCCAGCACCTGGCAGGTGCGTAGATAAGCATATTTTTAATACATGTAAGACATAATATAATATGGTGCCAAGTTTGAAAGGAAGGATTATTTTCAAGCTAAACTGTCCAATATGGCAGTCAGTAGCCACATAGTTACTGAACACCTGAAATGTGTGTTATCTATAAAATATATAGGTTTCATTTCAAGTGTGAAAAATAATGTAAACATCTCACTCATTTTTATACTAATTAGATTTTGAAATTAGAGTGTTTTAGATATATTGGGATAAGTGAGATATATTACCAAAATTAATTTTGCCTTTTTTTTTTTTTTTGCTTTAAAAAATTGCAAATACTGGAACATTTTAAATTGACCACGTGGCTCACATTACACCATTTTGGAATAGCTGGTTTAGAATGTCGACATCATTACATAGCAGTGACTGGTCTGGCATTCCCTCTTCTATCCCAGCCTCCAAGCAGATCCTTGTGAGTAATAGACGCCTATCAAATACCCATCAGATGACAGGCTGATCTGGTACCCCGTATGAAAGCAGTGACTAGGCCGTGGGTTACAAGTCAGAAGGCCTTCATATTTTTTTTTTTTTTTTTTTTGGTACCAGGGCTGTGGACTGCCAGGTAAGTGCTGTGCCGCTGATCTACATCCCCAGCCTTAGAAGGCCTGCATCTTGATCCTAGCTTGGATGGAAAAGTAGCTGTGTGATTTGGGCCAAATCACTGAACCTGCCTGGGCTTTGTTTTTGTCATGTGCCTCAAAGGAAAACTGCATGGACCAAGTAAAATGACATCTATGGAAGAGTTTTGAAGGAGTAAGAGAAACGTCAGGTGGCTTCTGAGTTCTGGTAGTCTCTTCTAGTAACAATCTCAGGAGAAGCAAAATGCAAAACAATGCTAAATCAACATGTGAGTAATTAACTGACAAAAATCCTGTCTGATGTTTCCATTCTGGCGCAAGTTAGAATATTGAGACAGACAGGTGCAAACGTGAGGTTTTCACACAGGCAGAAACTTCAGCACGCACTACTCCCTCTTCACTGCAGCTCACCTCTCACTCAGCAAAAGACTCCAAGTACTTTCTCTGAGGGACCACAGAAAGCCTAATGCGAATGTCAGGGGGCAAAAGGCGACTTTTGGGCCACTGATGAAGCAGCCAGACAGGCAAGTTCACTGCCCTGGCCTGTAGCTCAGGGCTATATAAGAAATTTATAATCCTGGAGGACTCTCAGTCCTCGGTGGGAAAAGATCCCTGGGCACAAAATCTGTCATGGGTATTAGTCCTCATTAACCGCTCCAGACACACTTGGCAGTAAGCTGTGCAGTTAAAAGCCTGAGCAGGCCCTGTGGCTCAGCAAGGTGGTCAGAGTACCTGAAGGCAAACCCAAGTGGCTCTTGGACAGGATGTAGATTTGAGTGACAGCAGCAGGACTGTGCCATCCTGAGTGGACATCTCCATCTCCCAATAACAATGATTTCAAAAGGACAGAGATGAAGAAAGTACCCTGTGGGGAGGGGACAGCGGTTAAGAAGGTGATGGGAGGCCAGCTGCAGAGTCAACTAATGCGCAGGAGGGAAAGAGCAAACCCAGCTTCCCACAGCCACAAAGCGAGAGGAGAGCAGAACAAGCACAGTCAGTCGTTTCAGGAGCCATGTTCTCCCCTCAGTCTCAGCCAGGCACCCAAGACACCCTCGAAGCTGCCCATAACTCACCATCCACCAGGCCACCACGCAGGGCAGAACAGAGCACAGTCACTTCCCCTTTGTTGGAGGCTCCCTTCCCCTCTCTAAGGGCTGCTGCCTGTGACGTGGAGAGCCACAGCTGGGCCCCAGGGACCTCTGCCCGACACAGCCCGCAGAGCCTGAGTTATGGCTGCCTCCTCTGAGTTGAAAAGAAAAGGCAGATGCAGAGCATCATCCAAACCTGGCTGCAGAGCACAAACAGAGCAGGAGCTCTTTGAAGTCTTATTCTCAGGACTGATCCCCAGAGATTCCCATTCAGTAGGACAGGGTAGGGCGGAGCATCTGCCTGGTGAATAAAGTACAAGGACAGTTCCATGCCCAGCCTGGCTTGGGACTCTGTGGTCTGGAGAACTCAGGGCAGCTTCCTTTCCTCTGATGCTGTCTCTTTCACAGCTGCTTTCTGTGCATTCCTCAACTAAACATGGGTGATGTGTGCAGGGAGAAAAGAGGGAAAAATGCAATGGCAAAGGGAAAACTTTCTCAAGTCTGAAGGCCCCAGATTCCTAAGTAAACTGCCCATGGCCTTTCATAAGCCATTTAACGTCTCTGAACATCAGTTTCTCTTCTGTAAAGTGGCAGCAAGACCATGGGAACACTCAGGCTTGGGGGGAAAATAAAGATATATAGAGTTCCGCTGCATTCCACACAGTAGTTATGGTCAAAAGCATTCAGATCCTATTACCACCCCCTCCCACAAGAGGGAGGGTGAGGCAATTCTCCATCAGAGCATCTTGGTAAATGTAAAGAATGAACTGAGGGCTGGGGATACAGCTCAGTGGTTCTGGCGCCTGTCTTGCAAGCGCAAGGACCCAGGTTCGATCCCCGGTAACCACATAACAATACTGGGCGTGGAGACTCACCCCAGCAGCAACCAGTACCACATACCACAGTGCCGGGCGTGGTGGCTCACGCCTGTAATCCCAGCACTCGGGAGGCAGAGGCAGGAGGATTGCTGTGATGTGAGTTCGAGGCTGAGCTCAGGGCCAGCCTGAACCACAAAGCGAGACCCTGTCTCAAAAAACCTTAAAAAAAAAAAAATGAACTGAACCAGACATAAAAGGAAAACAAAAATAACTGCAGTAACAAAAACTATAGCAAGGGTGGAGTTGGATTCAGATTCCATTGGGAGGATGGAGAGGCACATAAAGCAGGCTGAAAAACTGCTAAGAGGAGACTAGAAAAAGTAGAATACTTGTCTTACACACACTCACACACACACACACACATACACACACTCACACTCAAAACAGCAACTCTGCTGGTGATGGGTTTTTTATAAGGTTTTTGAGACAGGATCTTGCTCTGTAATTCAAACTGGACTTGAACTCACTATGTAGACCAGGTTAGCTTCAAACTCAAAGCAATCTTTCTGCTTCAGCCTCCCAAGTGCTGCTGTTACAGGTGTGTACCACCACGAACATTCGGATTTGATAATTCATTTGATTGTGGCAATCATTTCACAATGTAAATCATAATCATATCATTGCATTGTATACCTTAAATATATTCAATTTTGTCAATTATACAATGAAATAGGGAAAATATAAATAAATAAGTATAGGAAGAGATTTGAGGGTCCACTGATCAGCTGGAAGCATTTTGAGAATACCCATTGTTTTTCTTTTAAACTCCAGGCTAACATTAAGATATTAAAATTGATATCAACAAAAGAAGGTTGCATGTGGACACCCCATGGGAACCAACAGTGAAATACATTATAATTTTGAGGACATGAAAGCACCTGAAACACACAGGGCAGGGGGAGGAATGAGGAAAGTAAGCATAAAACCATGAAAAGAAAGGAACAGAAGAGATCTCCACCACAGCGCCAGATTAAAGGAGAAGTAGGCTTCACGCTTCCCTCCACTCCCCGCTCTCCTATACAAGCAAATAGACACTTGTTAGCATATGGATGAAAAAAATGTTTTCAGTAATAGAAATTGAAGCCATGAATACTTTACCACTGGACTGTATCCCTATTCCTTTTTCATTTTTATTCTTTAAATTTTGAGACAGTCAGGCATAGTGGCTCACACTTATAATCCCAGCATTCCAGAGGCAGAGGCAGGAGGATTGCTGCAAGTTCGAGGCTAGCCTGGACTAGGTAGTGAGATCAGGGCCAATCTGAACTACAAAGTGAGATCCTGTCTGAAAAAAAGGGACAGAAACTTGCTACATTGTCCAGGTTGGTCTTGAATTTGCAATCCTCCTGCCTCAGCCTCTGCATAGCTGGGTTTTTAGGTGTCAGACAAAAACTTTTAAAATAAAGTTTAATATTACCCAGTGAGTCCTTTCTCACACAGTCTCACAGAATCTATTTTTGTATTCTAGTGAGATTTGCAACAAAGAATAGACCTCCAGTGAAAAGAGGAAATAATTGCTATGCTACGTTGTACCTGGGGTTTTTTCACTTCCGTATTTGAAAAGTCCAACAAATTCAGAACAATAGTACAACCTTCTATACATTGGTATATATCACTGCAGACATTTGAGAACTAAAAGAAATCAGATGAAGGTTCCGGGTAATTTGCCACTTTCTTAGGAAACTTATAATGATACATTACAGCACAAGGGGCTGGGAGAAACCTTCGAAATCATCTAGTCAAACCCCATCATTTTTCAGATGAAGAACATGGGAAATGAACTGGCTGCTGCAACGCACTGAAGACCCCAATTAAGACATCTGCTCAGTTTTAAGACAGCTGCCACATTTGGAGAGGAGGGTGAGCAACAAAAGAAAACTTTCTAAACATATTTTAGTGGAACAGTAGGAAGAGCAAGAGGCCCATGAAATGAAAGAATAAATACGGTGATGGCACTAGCAGAGATTTGAAGCAGAGATTTGAAAAGCATGGCTCATGCGCAACAGAAGTAGATAACAGGTGACAGTGGAGGGGTGGCTTGGCCCCTTGTCAGTAGCACTGGTGTCCTACTGAAAACACAGAATCTCCTGTGGGGTGCGATGGCTGGCCAATTCCCAGGGCCACTAAAATGAAATGAAACGGAAGTGTTTTACCTCACAGATCTCGATCTTTCCCCAGACGTGCAGGGCTGGAATATGCATTTTGACAAGATCCCCAAGGCCTCCCGTGCGCATGGAAGTTTGAGAAGCACTTGATGAAAAGTATATCTTACTGGTGACCCATGAGCACCTTTCATCTGAGTCTCCATCCTCCTCTTCTCAGACCCATACTCCCTCTTGTCTTTATATCCATTGATTCTGAACTGTAGCAATTTTTTACCAAGCAGCTTTTTTTTTTTTTTTTTTGAGACAGGGTCTCGCTTGTGGTTCAGGCTGGCCCTGAGCTCAGCCTCCAACTCACATCACAGCAATCCTCCTGCCTCTGCCTCCCGAGTGCTGGGATTACAGGAGTGAGCCACCACGCCCGGCACTGTGGTATGTGGTACTGGTTGCTGCTGGGGTGAGTCTCCACGCCCAGTATTGTTATGTGGTTACCGGGGATCAAACCCGGGTCCTTGCTCTTGCAAGACAGGCCCAGAACCACTGAGCTATATCCCCGGCCCCAAGCAGCTTATTTTAATCCTCTATTAAAATAATCTCTTTCTGATGAGAGGTTATTTGCTCCTGGAACAGAAACAGCACTGTGAAATATTCCATTCTTTCTGAAATGCTTGAAAAGGTTCACAGCATAGTGGGCAAAAGTACAATATTAGCAGAAATCAGTTTATCTAGGCCTCCATTCATTAGATACAGCCAAAAATAACAAAATAATTCTTGTTTCTACTCTATTTTGTGCTAGAGATTGAGCTAAGGACCACGCTAAGTGTACACTCTCCCATTAGCTACACCCACGGTCCTTTTCTATTTTTAAAAATCTCACCACCACTGTGTTTTAAAGAGCAACTGGTCAGTGTACAGTGCGAGGTTCCAGTGCAGGGACAGGATGTCCACAGAGCTCTGAGTGACTAGTTGCTGGGCTGCAGTGGCCTGTCCTGGAAATCATAACGGGCCACAGCCGAGACCTGAACACCCAGTTGTGTCTCAGTCCTTTGTCAGTGCAGGCAGCTCACAGCTCCCAGAAAGAAAGAAGTGCAATCCTGTACTTTGGTACTTTGGACCCTGCTTTTTCTATCCTGTGTCCTTCTAAAATAAAGACAAGTAAACTATAGAAAAATAACTAACCCAGGTCTCTGGCATTTCAGGTGAGACATCTTTTGCACAAACATCAGTGCAAAGGGTTTGCATTCTGTTGTGAGATCTGGTTACTTCTGTGGGTTTAGAGCCGTGAACTCCTGGGGCAAAAGCACCTACAGAGCTACATTACCGCTTTGTTGCTTCTGGGGAGACAGAACCCAGGGCCTTTGTACTACTTCTCCAGTCCTTTTTTACTTTGTGTCTTATTTTGAAACAAGGATTCCCTAAGGCCTAAGTTGACCAGGCTGGGCTCAGACTTGTGACCTTCCTACCTTAACCTCCCAGAATGCTCTGACTATAGGCAAGTGCCACCGTGGACAACTTACATAGCCTTTTGAAGGTCTCTGAGAATTAGTAAATCCTCGATTCTGTTCATCAGATGGATGGCTGTGTGAGCAAAGTCACGCCCAAGTCTCACCAGGGATCACTGAGGTACCATCTAACTGGGCCTAAATGTTTCTAAGCTTCTTGGCTGGTGTCAAGTATGTAAGATCTCCAGTAGCAAGAGACCAGACAGCAAACACATAATCTATTCAGCACATAGTAAGGCAAAAATAGAAAACCAAAAGAGGAAGAGAAGCTATGACAGATACTCATCCCAGAGTGCACCTCTGCTACTGTGAGTTGGGCCGCGTGCCACACTTCCGGGGGCCGCTGAAGTCAATGGCCTTGCTAGGAAGGATTGGAATGTTTCCACTTTAAAAGGAGAAGCAGTGAAAAAGACAGAAGCTAGACTGTTGGGAAACTGAGAAGAGGGTGACTTTCTATACACATGTCACCCAGAGTGACATCTTTTCAACCAAAATGCTAAGGTCACGTGAGGACAAAATGGAAGTGGCATGCAAGGATTGGAATGTTTCCACTTTAAAAGGAGAAGCAGCAAAAAAGACAGAAGCCAGACTGTTGGGAAACTGAGAAGAGCGTGACTTTCTATACACATGTCACCCAGAGTGACATCTTTTCAAACAAAATGCTAAGGTCACATGAGGATGAAATGGAAGTGGCATGCAAACAGGAGGGCTGGCGGCCATGCTCCTCACACCCACAGCAACCAGTCTCTTCCGCTCCCCTCTGCCGCTCCCTGCTCTGGAACCTTGTCTTCCAGTGGACCTGTGTCTTCCAGTGCTTACAAGATCCTAGAAAGAAAGCTCTTGCCTTAGCACAGACCACAAGAGAAAGCCGCCCCCTTCCGGCAGAGGAAGACACTATCGCATCCCAGAAATCAGCCGCTCCACACCTGTCACGGTGACCACTCTCGATAGGACAGGAGTGAGCTCCCTCCTGGTTTATGCTATGAAGTACAGGAATTCCATAAAAGATGACCGACCCGAATCGCACCCAGAAAAAACCCTTACCTTCAGAAATGGCCTTCCTCACGGCCGCCACGTAGGCCTCGGGCTCATCGTCACAGGTGAGCTCCTGCCAGTGGGCCCAGTCCGGAAAGAAGGGCAGGAACTGCTCCGGGGCCCCCCGCACCCCGCACAGCAGTCGGACCACGCGGTGCGGCGGGTGCAGCGCCCTCTGCAGCAGCGGCAGCAGCGCCGGCCGGTAGAAGTGCTCCACCAGGCCCGCCGAGAGCAGCACCACCACGCAGCGGGCGCCCAGGAAGAGAAGCAGGTCCTCAGCCGAGAAGGAGGCGTCGGGGTCCAGCCGGTGCGTCAGCATCCTCTGGGTGCGGACCTGCCGACTGGACAGAAAAAGGTCCTGGAGGTACTGGCACCATTCCTCCGCGTCCGGGCTGTAGATAGTGAGGATGTCGCATCTTCGGGGCACCCCTGGGGGAAGAGAAGGCACAGAACTTTCGTAAAACACCATTTCTGTTTTGGAAAGCTCCCTGCAAGACGCAGTCCCCAGACAAGGGAGCTGGCGCCCACGATATTCCTCTGCCTGTCTCCAGCATACATAACTGATGGTATTCCCCGCTTACACACGTCTTTGCCCAAATCCTGTTCTGGAGCTTTGCTGCAGCCCCTGTGCTGCATAGCTTATCAGGCCTGCAGAAGCAGAAGCAGCAGCAGCAGCAGCACTAATAGTACCAAGAGCAGACACTTCCACAGTTCGCTCTGTGCCAGCCACTCTTCTAAGGATGTGTCCTGCTAAACTCGTGTAACTCTCACAGCAGACTAAAGTAGGCCCCACTCTCCGCCCATTCTAAAGATAAGAAAGCTGAGATGAGGCAGGTTAAGTAACTTACCCAAGATTCACAGGGGCACAGTCAGAATTTGAGTTCAGACTTTTGATTGGATCTGGAGCCAGAGCCTACCTCTGTCCCAAACACAGGGTTAGGACCACAACCATGGTATTAGACACAGTTAGACTCGTGGCTCTCCACATGGTTGTGCAACTTGGGCAAATTAAATCTTTTAAACCTCAGTTTCCATCTGCACATGGAAATACAGTCACGATGTTCATCAGCGTTCACTAAGAACTAAATTGGATACTTCCTGTAAAGCACTTAGAGCTTAGTATGTAGAAAACCCTCAATAATTGATAGCTTGTGTCATGATGCTCACATTAATATAAATAAATAAAGAGAAACTAGTTGACCTACACCACACTAGTTTTTCAGGGATCCCTCCCCATCCATGGTCTACGACATAGGATTTTTTCTTTCTCTAGTAAAACACAAATTCCCCAAACAGAGGCATAAAAGACTTCATATGATCACCTGGCCAAACTCTTCATTTTCAGATGAAAGAAATGCTTGTGTGTGTGTGTGGGGGGGAGGATTACAGGATTTGCTCAAATTCAACCAGCAAATTAGCCACAAATTCAAAGCAAACTGTTAGGTTGGCTCTGGGTTCCCAGTCCAGTCCAGTTCCCTGTCCTGCCCCTGCTACCTCTGACCAGGAATCCTGTCAAGAATCTTATGAGGGCTGGGGATTTGGCTCAGTGGTGCTGAGCCTGCCTCACAAGCTCAAGGTCCTGAGTTCGATCCTCAGTGCCAAAAAATAAAAATGAGAAGGAATTTTATGAGAAATAAGTGCTTTCTTCCAATAAAGCTTGGATCTTAACTATTACTACAGTTCTGGGTTCTTGTCTTTCTACTACTTTGACAAACTCTTCTATGAGGGTGAGCATAACGTGTTCGTGCATCCTACAGTGCATCAGGGACCTCCCTGCCCCATAAAAAGCAGTCTCAGCTTGTAAAACTGAGAAATCATATAAGTTGTGCATTTTCACAATTAAACATCCACCCTGAACTACGTATCATTGATCATTTCCAAGCAAGAAGGGCAGAGGCAAGATGCTGCCAAGAATTTGAGGCTCTAAGTTCTGAAAAGTTAGGGGAGAAATCCTCTTTCTTATCCTCACTCATCATTATAGTCAAGTTTTTTAAAAATTAACATGTGAGCCTAAAAAATTTTCATTTCCCCTAGAAGATACCACCTAAAATTTCCTAATAACCAATACAAGTTCATAGTTTCATTCTTTTATGTTAAGGCCATGCTTTGTTGGATCCATGATCTAGTGCTAATATAAAAGCCAGCAAGAATAAGTTGATCAGACGGGGAATTCTTTTGGAGGGCGTACAGCACACTGTTAAGTGCTGGAAGTTAGTAATTCTGATGACGCTATCGACATTTATGGCTCCACTGAGAACTCATTACTAAGTATGGTCTGTCTCCTCAACTGTGAAAAAAACAATCCTTTTCAGTAATGTTTACCTCATGCCAAAGATGAGGCAGATTAAAGACAAAATTTTACTGTACCAATTGTTGCTTTCCACAATATAGAATGTTTGTTAAACGGGTCTTTTGGGGATTTTTGCCTTTGATGTAGAACATTTATATTTCAATGGAAAATAACTTCAGGACTCTAGAAGGCACAAAAATAACAAAGCTACATAACTAGAGAGCTCACACAAAGAAAAGCCGTTAAAGTGTCAGAATGCATTTACCTTTTTTCTGTTCCCTTCTTCGTATGTAGCTGGCTTATACTACAAGGCAAAATGTTCTACATGTGAAGTGTTAATGTTGATGTGTATACATGAGCCAGCAGATAGGAAATGTACATACTAGGAATTCAGTTACAACACCAAAGGAGGCAATGTTAGCCACTACCCTCCTTCATATCAACAATCTGTGCAAAGGGCAGGAGGATAGATCTCAGACAGGGGACAGTGGTACTGTACCTTAGTAATAAAGAATCCAAGAGTAACGCTTTCAACAGGGCTGATAGGTGGCAGCAGAAAAGAAAAAAAAAGTGGGGGAGGGGATGTCTTGGAACAAGAAGTACCCTCAAGAAGGCAGTGTGGATCTTGGAGTACTGGTTGCCTTAGCAGTAAAGAGCAGCTACATACTGGCCTGAAAACCAAGTGACCATGACCAATCACTCCAATTTTATGAGAAAGATTCATGGCCCGAGAGGTAAAATGAGCTCCTAAGTCACCAAAGACACACAGGACCTTTACTCTTAGGTCCCATTGCAGCGGCTCCCTGCTTTTCTGTTGACATTGTTTCACAACGTTTGCTGTTCCTTACAGATTCAGTCATCAAGGAAAGTTCCAGCGATTCAGCCCTGTTTTCCAGACACTGACCACATACCTCTCACTCTGCTAGTCACTCAGGTATATTTTCTCATGTAATCCTATGGAGGCCATACTACCCATGGCCACACTTTCTAGACTTAGATATTAAAACTGGTTGAAGATTAGCTGCTTTCTCAAATCATTTTGTTAAAACTTATGCTCTTAATTTCTAATTTTTATCCCATTTTAAAAGTCAAGGAAATGCAGGCTATAGTTTAGAAGTATAATGAAAAATCATTTATTGCCATTGGTTTCAAGTGCCATTTTCCAACAAAAGGATCCAGGGCTCCTGAAAGAAATTAGTAATTCTGTCTGTAATCTTAGTGATTCTAGGATTACACATGGAGGGACAGTGCCAGAAAGCAAGTGTTCAAACAACACTATAGTGACAAGCATGTGCCAAAAGGACACCAGGGTCACTGGAAGGAGCTCCCAATGGCCAGCGCTGGCACAATTGAAGCAATAAAATAAATTGTAATATTGAGGTATAAATAAATTATAATATTTAATTATAACTAATGTCTAAAATAAGTATCAGGAGTCCATTTTGGTATCATTAAATGATTGTGTAAATAAAATGGGGAAAAGAGAACAATCTCCCGATTGTGTAAATACAATGGAGAAAAGAGAACAATCTCCCATTCATACTAATTCCAAATAATTTATAATTCCACCTTCAAAGAGGTGGAACATAACTCCTCCTAAGCTGGTGGCCTTTGGGTAAGTTCTTGCCAAAGAGCACAGTGTTGGGCAGGAGAGAGAAACAGTGGCCTCACAGTGGAGAAATCTAGCAGACACTGCCTTGGCTGAGGGATCAAGGTCAATATCAGCATATAAGTCATGTTGATAGTGGTACCCTTGATGGGCTATGATAACAATGGCAGCTTACCTCTGTGATCTTCCTCCCCAATGCCTATCACCCCATCTAACTATGAGCAAAATATCAGACAAATCCCAGTTTGGGAAGATTTCACACAATCACTGACCAGTGCTCCCCAAAACTGTGAAACTTATCACAAACACAGAATCACAGAAAATTCCAACTGGGAACACAAGGGAACATCATTACAAAATGTAATCTAGTGTCTGGGATAGAACCCAGAACAGAAAAGGACTTTGTGTCAAAACTGAAGAAAAAGATAATCTGACTCTGAGGAAGTATCCTGACCAGGCCATTGATGCAATAAAGTTTACTTCGTGCTTCCAAAAAAAAAAAAAAAAACCTAAGAAAATCTGAATAAAGTGTAAACTTCAGTTAAAAATAATTTATCAATATTGACTCATTAGTTGCAGCAAATGTACCAAATTAATAATATAAAATGCTAATAGGGGAAATGAGGGGTGTGAAATAAATGAAAATTTGCAATTTTGGGGGCAATATAAAACTTTTCTAAAAGTTATTTTCTAAATTTTATTAAAAACATAATTGAAGTAATAAGAAGTTAGCCTCTTCCATATGGAAAGCAGCTATTTGAAATAGTTCATCCCTGGGATTCCAATAGTAAATTAAATCTAGTTTGAACAAGAATATTTGAGAAGCAGATAGTGTCTCCAACTACTTAACATCACAACCTATTTGTTGACTAACTTGGATTGTTACTTATACTGATATATTAAATCTACGCAAATCTGACCTCATTGTAAACAAGGACAGTGAAATCTATCGTCTTCCTCGACCTGAGCACTGCGCGGAAAGTGAACACCCGGGAAGTTGTAAAAAAGTCCAAAGTGGAAGTTAAAGTTCCTCTCTGACATGCAAGGTAATGTCTATGGACTATGGGGCTTGTCAGCAGTTCTCCCTAGAGTCGGGGACACCCCTTTCTTCAGTGATACTTCCCTTCCTTTAACCATCAGTCATTTATCCACACGTTCTCATTTTCTGTTCAAGAGAAAGGAAACACACGAACCAACAAGGAGTCCATATCCCTAGAGAGAACTGAAAAAAGGCCTTTGTTCTTCTAAAGCTGGAAGAACAGGTTTGGCTCTAGAAGGAGAAAGGATTGAGTAACAGTACAAGAAAGAGGCAATGGCAGCAGGAAGTCTCCACGGAGGGAAGAAACAGTGACTGAAGATGATGTCGCTGAATGAGTCCCAATCCACTAGAGAAAGAGGTGCAAGGAGCTTTGCAAATACCCAGCCCAGACCATCTCTTTAGTCTGCAAGTGACACGGGCCTGTTCAACAGGCTGAACACCCATGTTTGAATCTAAGCACCATATTTAAGAGAATGTAAGATAAGGAATGTGACCAGGATAGGGAGATGACTGGTAATGAACTACATCAGGAATTTCCTGTCTCTCAAAGTGTTCAAATGCAGGGAGTGGTACAAGCAAGAAGAGACCTCAAGGATCAGATGGAAAAGTCCCTTCCGCCCTATGAGGACAAGAGATGAAAACATTTCTCAAACCATTGAAGGCTACCATATAGAAGAGAGGGTTCTGGTCTTTAGTGGACACAAATATGGTCACTTGAGAAAGTCACAGCTTCTCTCTTCTTTCATTTGAAAAAACACAAGATGCCATCAGAATTCAGAGATCATTCCCAGATGTGCTGACTGCTTCACTCTAGCTTGGTATCCTGAGTTCTTTCAAGGACAAGAAGCTAAGATACTCCAGGATTTCAACAAGCAAACATGTCTTTCCATAAATAAAAGTCTAGTGTTGTCCTTCAATGGAAGAAAGCTGAAGAAAATCAGAGGATTAGGCCATAAAAAGGAACAAAGTACTGACACAAACTACAACTGGGTAACCTTGACAACATGATGTGTGGACGAAGCTAGACCCAAAGACATATACTGTGTGATCCCATTAATGTGAACGTCTGTAGAGATAAAGAATGGGAAGATCTATAGAGACAGAGCAGATTTTCTGGCAAGGGAGGAGGGGGAGTGGAGGAAACTAGCAAGTACAGATTTTCTTCTTGTTGAGCTGATGAAAATTTTATAGAACTGTAATGACTGTTGCACATACTTATGACGACACTAAAAATAATGGAATTGTATGAGTTTACAGTGTATGTCAAAATATTAAAATAAAATTATTATTAAAATATGGACACCATCCAGAAGAATGGCCTGAATGAACCCTGAGCCTACACCATCTTGGCCGAAGGTACTGCTTTTCCCACTGTGACTGCTTTCACAGGTCCTGGTATTTTCAGACTTCTGCGAGCCCACCATCCCAGCTCCCACACAGCAGTGAAGTGGCATCTCACTGCAGAGGACAATGACAGCGCTAACCGCTATGCATGCCCATGTACGCCCCGCACCGCCCACAGAGAGCCCAGGTGCTGTCACTGGGCTAAGGTCCCCACCCAGCCCAGGCCCACCCTCCATGGCCCTGTATGCCTGCTGCGTCCTGCACTGGGTGAAGGAGAGTGCTTGCTTCATCTCCTCTGCCCAAAGCCTCTCCCTATTTCCTGTCTCCTGCATGTAGCAGCCAAGTCCCATTCCTAGACATGAAAGGAGGTGGGAGTTTTACTGCTAGCTCATCTCCTCTCCTCCATCACCCGCCTGTCTCAGCCACTCTGGCCCTTTCCCTGTTCCTTAAACACTCCATGCACAGACCTTTTTCTGGAGTGCTCTCCCCACACAAGGCCCTTCTATCTCCTCCTTCAGGTCTTGGCTCAAATGTGTCTCTCCACGATGTCTCCCTGGCAACCCCATGTAATATCCTAACCTTGTGCTCTGACTCTCTCTATTGCTTTTCCAGGGCACATTATCGTACAGAACACGTTCCTTGCTCAGTAAGCTTGGGGGCATGGGGTTGTCGCCTTTGTTTACAGAGTATATTCAGGACACCTGGTCCAGTACCTGAAAATAATGAATATGTTATAAATACCGGTCTGACTCCCTTATAGAACTCTGCCTTGGCTTTCAATAGACTGTGTGGACCATGAGCCTATTATTCCCCAGTCTCCTTATTCACCATACAGCTTCTTCTAATCTCCAAGGCTCAGGGAGGGAGCCTCAAGACTGAGATGAACCACTTTCCCACTCTCTTAAATAATGAACTATTATCATCCAATCTAATAGAACTGTCACCGTTGTCTTCTCCAACTCGGTTTCCAAAATACCGTGATCATGCTAGATCTTTGCACATCGGGAGAAAGCTGGCTCTTCATTCTAGCACCTGCTCCCAACCTCTAAGAACAAGGTTTTCTCCTGACTGACTATATATCCTTTTGTAAGAGGCATCACAATCCTAGTTATTCTACAAGTTATTACTACCATCCTATAAGGTGGGCTGGGAAAGTACAGGTCAAGCATACATGGCAGCTATCTCTCCTCATCTAGTGCAGTGATTCTGTGTTTACTGTTTTCCTTCACAGGACCATAAATTGTTGTTACACACAGACAGGGTTGTCCCCATCACTACTGAGAACTTAACAGATGGTCAGAATCCATTGGGAGGTATAGTATGGGCTCATTTGTTATCTTTAATCACTGTCATTCTTTCTTTTTTTGTTTTGTTTAGTTTTGAGACAGGGTCTCGCTTTGTGGTTCAGGCTGGCCCTGAGCTCAGCCTCAAACTCACATCACAGCAACCCTCCTGCCTCTGCCTCCCAAGTGCTAGGATTACAGGCGTGAGCCACCACGCCCGGCACTGTGGTATGTGGGACTGGTTTCTGCTGGGTGTGAGTGTCCACGCCCAGTATAGTATGTGGTTAGCGGGGATCGAACCCCGGTCCTTTCGCTTGCAAGACAGGCGCCGGAACCACTGAGCTAAATCCCCGGCCAAACACTGTCATTCTTTCTTGGCTTGTCCTAGATCTCAGGGAGTAACTCATGAATTATATACTCCCGTGACCCAGAAGGTACCCAAGAACTAGAAATCCTGGCTCCTTCTGATGAGATTTACCTAGTGACCACCAACTCCTCCTAGTTCCCTCAAAGTTCCATAAAAAATATAGGAAAAGTAAAGTTACAGTGTTCCTAGATTCCAAGCAAAATTCCGGATGTAAAACCAAGAATCAATGGGAAAAAGAAGGGGACATGAGAAGTCTGCCCAGCGGTGATCTCCCAGCACCACCACGGATTATCCGAGCGCCCCCTATTGGTGGGGCGAGACACCTGTCCACCTCCGAAGCGTTCCGTGGGCGCAGACAAGGCTGCTCTCTTCTTTCAATTTGTTCCTCGGTTGACAGAGTAGGAGGAACAAGGGAAGCGACCTCCAGAAGCCATGAAAACCGGCGGCCGAGGGAGAAAAAAAGACGCACAAGCGTAGATAGGGGAGCGTCAGGCCGAGGCTGAAGAGAAGCGCACAACTTGGTAAGGGCAGCGGGGAGAAGTTGGGGTCGGAAGTTTGCGACTGAGAACAGAGAACAGATAAGAAAGAACAGCGGATCCCCCGCCGCGCACGGGAGACCGGACAGGAGAGCGCCGCTCAGAGGGGCAGAGTCGGCGCGAGGGTCCCCAGGAGGGAGGCTGGGCGCCCGCACCGCTACCCACCTGAGGCTGCCATGCCGCGGGCGCTCTCACATCCCCGCCCGCCGCGCGCCCGGTGCCGCCCGCCGCGCGCCCGGTGCCGCCCGCGCGTGCCCGGTGCCGCCCGCCGCGTGCCCGGTGCCGGCCCGCAGCCTGGCCGGCGGTGTCCTTGGGCGCGGGCGGGAGTCGCCCGGGCTGCGCGAGGGACCAGCCGCTCTGGCGCTTCCTCCCGCGGGCGGCAGCGCCGCGAGGGCGTGTCCACGGCCCGCCCCGCCTGCCCGGGCGCCTGGGCACCTGCGCCCGGGCCGTTGGGGAGGGGAAGTGAGAACCGCGCGGACCAGGCCCTGCCCGGGCGGGGAGGAAGCGGGGGCTCCGGACACGTGCGGCCCACGCCTCGTGGGAACAGGCCTGATCCTGACAGGCCACCCCGGGCGGGGGAAGGGGGCGTATGGGGGAGCAAAAGGACAACATACGCTGACCCATATGGGAACCTGGGGTGGAGGGGTGACACGAGCAGTGGCTGTCCTGGCCACCTCATCCCGTGGGGCTCGTCCCTAAGAAGGAAGGGGAAAGCAACACCCTTGGCCTTGGGGCTTGGCATTGCCCTGGAGTGCCTCCTGTGACCCTTCCGCAAGCCCTTAGATCTGCGCTCCTGGCGGCACATGTTGCTCCTTTTCTTTTTTTAGGTAATTTTGAGACAGGGTCTCGCTTTGTGGTTCAGGCTGGCCCTGAGCTCAGCCTCAAACTCACATCACAGCAATCCTCCTGCCTCTGCCTCCCGAGTGCTGGGATTACAGGCGTGAGCCACCATGCCCGGCACTGTGGTATGTGGTACTGGTTGCTGTTGGGGTGAGTCTCCCAGTATTGTATGTGGTTACCGGGAATCGAACCCGTGTCCTTGTGCTTGCAAGACAGGCACCAGAACCACTGAGCTAACTCCCCGGTCCATGTTGCTCCTTTTTTTGAGACAGGTTCTTTCTTGCTTTGTAATTCAGCCTCGAACTCACAGCAGTCCTCCTGCTTCTGCTTCCCTAGTGCTGAGATTACAGGTGTGAGCCACGATGCCCAGCAGTGTAGTTAGTGTGTGGTACTGACTGCTGGCGGGGGTGAGTCTCCAGGCCCAGCAACGTTGTATGTGGTTACTCAGGATCAAACCTGGTACTTTGCGCTTGCAAGGCAGGTGCTGGAACCACTGAAGTAAATCTTGGGCCCACGTTGTTCTCGTTTCATCTGACAGATGTAGTATGGTAGTCATCACCGCCGCGATATGCTGCTCCACAGTGGGCCGGCACTCAACACCTGGTACACAGCCCTTGGCTCACATTTATTGCCCTCAGTTGCCCATTCCTTGCTCCGATTTGCACAGAGACTAGATGCTCCTGGAGGTTCCTTATGGGCCTGCTAGTTCCGGAGCGGGGCTTCTGGTCTCTCTGCCCTCCCTGCCTCCCCTCCAGCCTCCTTCCGCTGCCTGCTCCTGTAACTGATTTTACTATCACATGATTTTGGAGTCCTCAACAACTCAGGGTTCAGAGATGAGGCTGTTAGAGTTCAAGTCTAGGTGTACATAAATGAAACGGATTTAATAATGGAAATAGCAGCATAAGGCTATTTTCTGTTCCCACAAACTGCCACAGATTTTCTACTGTCGCTAAAAATTTAGTGACTTGAAACAACGCAAACATTATCTCATGATTCTGTAGTTCAGCAGTTGGACGTGAATCGTACTGAACTAAAATCAAGGTATTGGCAGGAGAAGAGTTCCTCTGGGTTCCCATCTGGCAAGCAAAAGAGAATGGATTTCCTTTGTATTTGCAGCTTCTAAAAGCTGCCCACCTTCCTGGGGCTGGTCAGCTTCCTTCATCTTCGAAACTAGCAACATAACATCTCTCTGGCCCTGCTTCCGTCCTCACACTGCTTCTTCCGGCTGTCTTCTGTCTCTGACAGTTTTGAGGACCTTGGGGAATACATTGAGATCGCCGCACCAGTCCAGGAAGATCTCCCTCTTTAGGTCAGCTGACCTCAATGCCAGTACACTGTGTTCTTGCAGCACGTTCACAGGTTCTAAGGATTAGAACATGGACAAGGGGTTGTTAGTCTACATACATACGGGCCTAGGATACCTAAAGCAGAAATGAACTTATACCGATAGGTACCTTATACCTATTCTCCATATTCATGATGCCCTTGGCCACCACCTCATGTCGTACACTGAGAGGCATCATACACTGTGATAGTCCCATGCTATTCTTTAATGGAAGCTACATAGCTCAGCTTGGTGGCTCACACCTGAATCCCAGCACTTGGGAGGCTGAGGTAGGAAGATTGCCAGGAGTTCGAGACCAGCCTGAGCTATATAATGAGTTCCAGGCCAGGCTGAACTATAGCAAGATGACCTTATCCCCCCAAAAAAACCTGTACAGAAAACTTTGCAAAAATTATTTTAATTTGTGCCTCCTTTATCCATCTCTAAACTCCCCAAAGGCAGGATCCAACTCTTGTGTTTTCACCAGAAATTCTAACACCTAGAGCCAACTTTGCAGAGATTATGATTGGAAAATATTTGTGAAATGAGTGGTCATAACTAGGAAATCCTTAAAATCTGAGGGTGAATAATAAAAAGGACTTTTAGGAACTAAAAGTTCTGAAACCCTAGGCCTAGAGAAGGATGATATGTCAGCAGCAGGCCATACAGAATAAAAGCTACCCAGGTAAGGATAATGGTGCACTTCACTTTGAAAACGTTGGATTTGCGCTGGGTGTGGTGGCGTACACCTGTAATCTCAACCCTTGGGAGGCAGAGGTAGAAGGCTTGCTGTGAATTTGAGGCCACTCTGGCTACATAGTGAGTTCAAAGGCAGCCTGAACTATGAAAAAAGATCTTATCTCAAAAAAGAATCCTTAATAAAATACTGGCAAACAATGCAAAAGAGAATCAAGAAGATCATACATTCCGATCAAGCAGGATTCATCCCAGGATGGTTTGAAAATATAATAAATGTCCTAGGGAGTGTCTATCACTGCAGAAAGGAGAGATGGGTAGCCAGGTAAGGTATCCTTACCTGAGTAGCTTTTATTCTGTGTGGCCTGCCGCTGACATATCATCCTTCTTTATCCACCTCTTTGGCCCAACCAAAGATACTCCCCTTAGAACTGAAGCTGTGTACATAGCTGGGGAGATGGGATAAAGAGCAATAGCTTGGCCTCATAGGTGTAGCCATGGGAAAAGGCCATGTTTAGGAAACGTAGAAGAGGAGTCTGCAAAGGAAAGATGAAGTGGGAGGTAGGACCGAAAGAAGGAAGCCCAGGAAGGAGGGCTCCAAGCAGAAGGTTGCAATAGTAGGGACCTGAGAGCACGCTGTCAGATAGAAAAACAAGTGGCCACGGTGACGTCCAGAAATCTAAACTGGTGCAGTGGGAGCTGACAGCTGGCAGATGGAAGGGGGCAGATAGTAAGGAAGGTAGTTCAGAGTAGATCTGGCACCGTGGGAGTGGTTTGGGCAGCTGTAACTCGCAAAACTCTGATTCCTCCCAGGCCCAGTGAGGGCTGCCAGCTCAGACAATGCCAGGGCCTAACCTGACCTTCAAGACTCCCTGCAGCCTCCCTCCGCCTTCACAGGCTTCCGGACCTGGCTGTGTGCACTCTGTCTGAGCTTTCCCACCGAGCTATAGTCTTCCGTTTGAGGCTGGCTGTGTGAACATCCATTTGAGGCTGGCTGTCTGAACATCCCCACTGTTCAAATGCGTGGCCCTCCCAGCTCTGGATGTTAGAGTGGAGTCTCTATCCTGTTGGCCAACTAGAAGAATCTGGACAACTTTTCACCTAGAGGACACTGCTGGACTGTACTCAGTCTAGCTTTCGGAGGTCAGCTGCCAGTTGCAGACAAAAGTCTTAGGCTCTGACTGCACATAGCACTGGCCCCTGGAATCCTCCTGGCAAAGGACCCAGAGGCCCAAACTCCCAGCCCAGGGGATGTTACTAGTCCCCTTGGCAATCAACTCTGCTTCTTTGTGTAGCAGGTAAGTCCACTTTGGAGGAGGCAGTATCTTCTGGTTTCAAACCTCCGTTTGGCTTTGCCAGGGGAGGAGGCCTCTGCCCTGCGAAGGGCCCCATTAAAAGAACTTGAAGAAGGCTAAAGACCCCAGACATTCCTGCTACCTTGGAGTCCCTGTTTGACATAACAAAAGGGAGACCTCAGAGAGATGGAGCTATGTCATATAATGAGGAGGGCACAGACGGGGGAGAAATTCCTGCTTCTTTCTGCTTTAATATTTATTTCCTAATTTGCAGACCTGGGTACCAGACCTCGAGAGGGTGTGCTGAATCCATCCAAATGCCCTTCCCAGTCCTATGAGAAAGATAATAGCAGACACTTACCTGACAGATGACAAAGTAAAGTAACTGTTTCCCGAAGATACAGTGCTAAAGGGGAGTTTGAATCCAGATGGCCTGGATCTTTACTTCCTGCTCTGGGTTAGATATAAATGTAGCTACTATGTGACTTAAAGGCCTCACAAGTTACCACCAGCCCATGTGAGTGTCACCTCAAGGTGCGTGGGAAGGACAGTAGCTCTCATAGATGAGATCTGTTGTTCTGCCTGTATTGTCCTATTCCCACAAAACACTCACATGAGGAGGAGCCATCCTAAGGGCTTCCCAGGCTTACCAACATCCATCCCCCCCACACCCCGGGGCTCCCTCCCTGTCAGCAACCCAGGGCCATCCCCCTGGGCTCTTTTTCTTACACACACACACACACACACGCATGCATGCACACATGCACACTCACGGTCTCTAGTGCTAAGCACTGGGCTCAGTAGAAGTTCAAGGCTGTTAGTTGTTTTTGAGGAATTGTTTGTTTGTTGTACTGAGGATTGAACCCATACCCTTCACACTGAGCTACATCCCCAGCCCATTGTTTTGATTTTGAGACAAGGTTTAGCTAAGTTGCCAGGTTGGCCTCAAACTTGAGAACCTCCTGCTTCAGTTTATAGGCCTGTACCACCTTCATTCAAAAGGCTTGTTCTTTGCTTTGTACTGGAGACCAAGGAGAGAGCGGCCTGTTCACCTGGACAGGGTGGAGAGTGTGAAGATGGATTACAAGGACAGGCAGTTGGGCCAGAACAGAAAAAGAGCTCTGGGCCCAGCTGCCTGGCATTGCCTGGTAAACTCCAGAGTTACGAAGACCACTGTCATTTGTACTGCTTCATGAAGTTCCAGCCTAGCCCAGTAGGGCATCATCTTGAGACCTAACGCGTGCATTGTGGTGCATTCACAGTTTTTTAGAAGCAAATAGCTTTGCAAACAAAGCTTAAAAGCTCAGTCCTCTGGCAAGAATGTGACCTTCTTCTGTATCTACAAAAATGGTCCCTCCCTGTGAAGGTTCTGTCACCTCACAGGGGACCCTCCTTGGGCCATTTCAAACAATGACCATCTCATTCCAAGT
The DNA here is from genome assembly GCA_004026965.1 of Petromus typicus. NCBI lineage: Eukaryota > Metazoa > Chordata > Mammalia > Rodentia > Petromuridae > Petromus > Petromus typicus. The sequence goes on from PVIR01000236.1 coordinate 178,807, forward strand.
TCTAGATCCCAAAATGTTAGGCATCCTCTGTTTGTTTCTACTAAGGTAACTTTCCTGATCTCTAGTCACTTGGTTCATATTGCAGCAGGGTTTTAACTTCCAGTCCACTCACTAGTAAGAGCTGCCTCCTTGTGTGGTGCAATTCCAAAGCCCCTCCAGCTATTTCCTGGTAAAATCAAGATCCCTGTCTCAAAAGTAACATCAGTAACAAGGAGTGGGAGCATCTCAGATGTTGTTAGTTGCCCACCCAGAATCTCTTGTCTGTTATCCTAATGTTATTTGAAAGTGGCTAGCTGTATGGCTCACGAACAGGCACCCTTCTCCATCCTCTTTTACAGATCAGAGGAGGTCAGTGAGATGTAAGGAGGAGTCATTCAGTGGAGTGTCCAGGAAAGTTATTTAGAAGAGACTTAATTCTGTTAGCAGATACACATTTTGCTTCACTCTCCCTTTCTTTTAGTTCCTGCCTGAGACGTGAAATAGGATAGATGGAGATCCAGCAGCCCTCTGCGAACACGAGGTGACCATGTAGATGGACATCAGACATTGATGAAGTACAGCAGAGCCTGGTTCCCTACTGACCATGGAGCTCCCAGGTGAACTCCAGGTCTCCCATCCTTGACTTCATTTACCTGACAGAGAAATACATCAATGAGTGTCTTGTATGCGCTATGATTATTTGGGTGTTTTGCTATATGTAGCCAATCCTACTTCTTTGCTGATAAGGAAATGGGAACTAGCATTTATATAGCTCATGAACTTTCTTTTTTTTTTTTGAGACAGGGTCTTGCTTTGTAGTTCAAGCTGGCCCTGAGCTTAGCCTCAAACTCACATCACAGCAATCCTGCTGCGTCTGCCTTCCAACTGCTGGGATTACAGGTATGAGCCACCACGCCTGGCACTGTGGTATGTGGTACTGGTTGCTGCTGGGCATGATTCTTCATGCCCAGTATTGTATGTGGTTACTGAGGATTGAACCCTGGTACTTGAGCTTGCAAGACAGGCGCCGGAACCACTGAGCTAAATCCCTAGTCCACTAGTAACTTTCTTATGTTACAGCATTTAATTCTCACAATAATTCATAGGTATCACCTCCACGTCATAGATGAAGAAACTGAAAGTCAATAGTGGAAGATAATTTTTCCAGGCAGGGTCATTCAGCAGGTAGCAGAACTGTGATTAAAAAATAAATGGTCAGTCTGAACCCAAAGTCCGTGATCTCTCCAGAGTCCATTGACAATTTGGTTGTCTTCCAAAGAGCTCATTTAAAAATGCTTCCTGAGGACATGTGGGTGCTGGGGGAGGGGTGCAGCATTCTAGTCACCTGCAAATGGTGCCTCATTCGTGCATGAAAGCTTGTTACACACTTGCTACTTCTGTCTTTTAAGGTGCTGAAGCAGAAAGTCCACACAGCTGAGATAAAAATGTTACCCCTGGACCTTCTAAAGTGTCAGGGCTGACAAAGAGCCGGAGCTCACACATGTGAACTAAGGCCAAGGGAGGCAAAGGGACCTTTCTAACACATTTTGAATGGGAGACAGCACCAGGATCTGAATCCTAGGCTGGTGCTTTCTTGCTCTATCTGACCACCTCTTTTTTCTCGATCAATATATTGTTTTCTTGATCTGATGATTTGACTTGGTAGTTTTCCCCCACAAATCTATTACTAGCTCACAGAGGTTGTGACCAGCTCCCCTGGTCATGATGGATTTATTTTTGATATACTGTTGATTTACTAATATTTCACTAAGGATTTTTGCATCCCTGATCATTGGGGACATTGGTAAAAAATTTTTATAGTTTTTTGTGTCAGAGATGGTCTTACTTTTCTCATTGAAAATGCAACAAAATACCTGACACAGAAAGTTAAAGGAGGAAAAGTTTATTGGGCTTACAGCTCATAGAGGTCTTAACCTGTAATCGGCTGGCTCTGCAGCAGGGTGGCTCATGACAGGAGGGCAGCAGGTCACAGTGGACAGAAAGTAGCAAAGAAGCACGGGACCATAAGGGCGCTCTCTGCTCCCTCTCCTGCCTCTGTCTCTCTCTCTGCAAGCGCGCGCGCGCGCGTGTGTGTGTGTGTGTGTGTGTGTGTGTGTGTCTGCATATACTTCTATAAAACTTTATCAGTCTAAGTAGATGTTTATCAATGTTATTGAACTTTCCAAACAACAAGCTCTTGGTTTCGTTAATTTTTCTATCACTCACGCCCTACTTCACTGCGTTTTGCTCTCATCTGTACCATTGTCCCCACTTCTACTTACTTTGGGTTCCCGTAGCTTATCTAGCTTCCTGACACTGAGCCTCTGACCTTGATTTGGTTCCTTTATCTTTTCTGATATAAACATTTGGGTATGCTGTGTTTTCACTGTAGTTTAGATCAAATATTTTCTAACACTCCCACAATTATTTCTTTGAGCCACATGTTGTTTAAAAATAAGTTAAGGGCCAGGGATTTAGCTCAGTGGTTCCGGCGCCTGCCTTGCAAGTGTCCCGTGTTCTATCCCTGGTAACCATGTACAACAGTGCCAGGCATGGAGACACACACCCACCAGCAATCAATACCACATACCACAGTGCCGGGCATGGTGGCTCACGTCTGTAATCCCAGCACTCGGGAGGCAGAGGCAGGAGGATTTCTGTGGGTTCAAGGCTGAGCTCCGGGCCAGGCTGAATTATAAAAGTGAGACCCTGTCTCAAAAAAAAAAAGAGCCAGAGACTTAGCTTAAGTGGTAGTGCACCTACCTTACAGGCCTAAGGGACCAAAAACTAGATAAATAAATAAATAAAAATAAGTTAATTTCCAACTATTCAGATTTTGAAAGGTATTATTACTACTGATTTTAGTTCACATATGGGCAGAAAACAGATTGCATGATTTCAACTTCCTAAATTTAATTTTTTAATGACCCAGCTTATAATTTATCTTGATGAATATGAATTTAAGAAGAATATATTCTTCTTTTTTTCCTTACTAAGTTTATTGGTACATTTTAGGAATACATTATGATCAGATTCATCATTGAGAATTTTTACCTGTACATGCTGTATCTTGATTTTTTCCCCTTTCCCTGCCCTCCCTTCAATCCCCCATCTATGCACACAAGCTTTGTTTCTGTTTTTTCATTTTTACCATCAAATGTTTTCTTTCTTTCTTTCTTTTTTTTTTTGCTTTCCTGACACTGCAAGTTAAAGGAGGAAAAGTTTAACTCACCACCCACTCACCCTTTCCCTTTGAATATTTTCTTCCTATTTCACAATACCTATCATACATTCTGGACCTCCTTTACACCTTCAGTTTCTCATACTAGAGAAATGATATGGTATTTACACAACTGTGTCCTATTTATTTCACTTATATGCATAGCCTTGAGGTGCATCTATTTAGCTATAAATGTCTCAAGTTTATCTTTCTTTATGGCTGCATAAAACTCCATTTAATAGAAAAACCACATCTTATTTATCTACTCCCAATTGATGGGCTGTGGGTTATTTCCAAGATTCAGCTATTACAAATTGTATAATACATATGGTGGCAACATGCCTATAAACACAGTACTTGGGAGGGTGAGGCAGGAAGATCGCTGCAAATTTGAGGCCAGTCTGGCCTAGACAGTAAGTTCAAAGCAAGCCTGAACTGACTGCATAGTGAGTCCCTGTCTCAAAAAGAAACAATACATACGTATATATTCTGCAGTTACAGTATTACCAGGGTCATTTAGAGGTGAGCGGGTATTTTCACAGGTGAGGTCTCCTGGATAAAGAAAGCACCCAGATCTACATCAGCAACCAAGAGCAAATGTCTTTATTCCTCAACACTTGTAAAGGCCACTAAAAAGCATTACATCATTATATCCTCTTATAACCACATAATGCACATTTGATAGTCTATGCCAAGTCATGCTTACATGAATGTATTCTGTTGCATACCCCAACCACTGTACACTGTACACAACCATGGAGGTGGGGCAGTTGAGCTCTTCCAGATCAGTGCCTTGACAGTGCATGTTCTAGCCTGTGTGGTCATGTCTTTAAGGATCCTCAGTTGCCCCATATTTTAAATTATTCAGAAGAAATTATTCTATATCCCACTCCCTCAAAAGTTAGGAGAATGGGGCTGGGGATTTAGCTCAGTGGTTACGGTGCCTGATTGCAAGCACAAGGTCCTGGGTTTGATCCCCGGTGACCAGATATAATAATGCCAGGCATGGTAAGTCACACCCAGCAGCAATCAGTACCACACACCACAGTGCCGGGAGTGGTGGTTCACGCCTGTAATCCCAGCACTGGGGAGGCAGAGGCAGGAGGGTTGCTGTGATGTGAGTTGGAGGCTGAGCTCAAGGCCAGCCTTAACTATAAAAAAAGACCCTGCCTAAAATAATAGTTAAGAGAATGTTGCTTCTTATGAGCGGCCCATAGAGCTCACCCTTGTACACAAAGACCACAATAGCAGTAAAGCAAACAGCATAATACCCCTACCAGTACTGTTGCCACAGTGCAGCTGGTAACCATCCCACCAACATTGCTTGATTTCCCATCATCCACCCAACTACTGTACACTATGCACAACCACGGAGGTGGGACAGTTGAGCTCTTCCAGATCAGTGCCTTGACAGCCCGGCATCGCTGATCTCAGGCCAAGCTGGGCTGGTTTTGTTGCTTCCAATCAGGCCACGTGAGCAAAGATGTAGGCACAAACCTCCCTGGGAGGCCCTCAGCTGCATCACCCGATAATGTGACTGTTGGCCTGTGTGAGCACACGTGTGTGCCCGAGAGACAAAGCTGCTTGCATGACTTCTGGTCAGAAAGACAGGGTAGAAAAAAAGTAGATCTCACTCTCCAGAAGGATGCAGGCCACATGCTCATCCTTCGACAGCACTGTGGCTGGAATCATGGTACCTCCCACTGTGTAGGTTCCAACACAGGAGGAATTAAAGCTCCTTGCATTACCTTAGAACCTTATTTTCTGGGTCAAATATGCAGATGGGCCAGCTGTACTTTCAAGAGCTAGTCTGACAGACTGTCACCTGTACACTGGGGTTGGTGCCTTATCTATCACTCTGGGTCTCTCAAATCAGTAGCCAAAGCAGCAGCCCTCAGTATATGGCCAGTTATCTGTGCAAACATGCAGAGGTCTGTCCTCAAGTATTATGAGTAGCCATATTTCCCACAGTTCTGCCCGTTGGACTGAATTGCTTGTCCCAATTTCAAACCAGAAGACTTGCACACTGGGCTACACAGCAGCTGCCATCCTTTGGGCGTTTGTGCCAAGTCTAGAACTGTCAGCATATCAAGCCTTGATCATAGCCTCTGTTTCCCTTTTGCATAGTGGCTAAGTGTCTTGACCTGCAGTCCATTGTCCTGTAGGGTTTCCTGGGCTATAAACATCCTGGGTCCCAAAATTCTGGCTAACTGGCAGCCAATGGGCTAGCCAAGAAGGAAGGCCTCTGCTGCATGTACATCCCCGACTAAGTCAGGGTGGGCTCTGGGCTACTCCATTCCTGCAATGAGATGTCTACATGTAGACCTCCTTCCCTGCTGATGTCTAGTGTGTCTTCCCCAATCTGCTACCCTGTGACTTCTTCACAGGTATGTGGAGCAGCTCACACTGCTGCTGTTTCTCAATCAGAATATCAACTCTTAGCTCTTTTCCACAGCAGTGACCAAAGACCAATAGAGTGCTTCTGCTTTCCTTGCCTTTACTGTAGACCCCAGCCAAACCCAGCATCACTCACACTAACAGTTGGGGTGAAAGACAGGGTAGTCAATGACTCTGAGGGCTTGTTCTTGTGCGACTTCCCTTTTTGAGTCCGAAAAAGCAACTTCTACTGAGTCCATTCAGTCTCATGCCAAACCCTTCCAGGTCCTCAGGAGTTACTTCAAAGCCAGATACCGCTAAAGAATGTGACAGGCAGCTCAAGTCCTGCACCTTGTCTTTGTTGACGGCCCACACTAAGGCCAAAGCTTGCTTCACGCTGTGCGAGGTGTTTCCAGATCTTCAAGGCTGTCAGAGGTTAACATAACATCATCAATAGAACATGGCTTGGTCCAGGTGGCCAAGCTCCAGGCCACCAGACCATGACACAGAGTATGTAACCACCGCATGCACCTGGGGGTAGGGGTGTCACTTTGTTCAGTTTCCTATAATCCATGGTCATTTGCCATGTTCCACCTGGCTTCCTCGTGGGCCACATCAGGGAACTGAAAGTGCTGTGTGCAGGGCATGTCACCCCAGCTTTTTGCAGCTCAAAGTGGTCTGTCCTATTTCTGATGGCTACTAGCCAGCCAGTACTGCTCTGCACACCCATGACATTTATGGCCCACACTCCCGCTCAGCCTGCAGGAGTCAGTGGTACACAAGCAGGATGTCCTCAGAGAACGGTTTTCACCACACAGATTCACAGCAGAACGTTCCCTGCGTGGTGTCAAGCTGAGCCCCAGTCAGCACGCCCACCCCAAGTGTAGATCCAGCAACCAGAGAAATACAGGTATCACAGTGTGCAGGGCAAACCACCCAGTGCTCACTGTCCCTTGGGCCTTCCGGCTAGTATTGCTGCTCAGACACAGTTGCTACCACAGGCCAGCAACACACCCAAAGCTTGTCCATATATCTTAACTGCAGCCAGGCCAGCTGCTAGCTAGTCCACTGGCCAGGATCAGGTCCTTTATGTGTCCCACAATCAGTTGTCGCATGCTACTTCCTGGAGCACAGTTACTAAGTCTAAGTTGTCCATTTTGTGATTTGCTTCAACAAAATCCCCTGGATTCATCCAGACCAGGCAAGCTGCTGCCATTAACAAGATAATCAAAGTCTGGTTACCTACTAGTGAGGCACATCCTGCGGGGCCTGTCACTTGGAGGGGGTGCTAGCTGTGCAGCTAGTTGTGACATCTCCTGTGGGCTTAAAACCCCTTATCCCACAACTGCAGCAGCCACCCAGGCACCATTTCACCCACCTTCTGCTTATACTATTTCACTGGCTTTCATAACTCCATGGCTGTGTGTGTTGCATACACTGTGTGACAGGTAGACATGGGAAGTCCCCCCAGACCCCTCCTTGAGCTAAGGGCTCCTCCACCTCCACCTTTTGCCAAATAGCATGCAGTACCAGGGGACTCTCCTGGTGATGGGGACTTACCCTTCAGGAAGAGGCAATACTGCCCGTACCCTGCAACATGGCTTCCAAGATGGCCAGTTGTAGCTCCAGGTTCTCCTCTGTTTGTTGCAGTTAGCCCACCCCCTGGAGGAGGTCTCCTACCTCTTGTCCCACATGGCAGAAAAGAGTGAAATCCAGGCAAGTCACCAGCCCACCTGACTCATGGTGGAATAAGAGACTTGTGTGTCCAGTATTTCTAAGGCCTTCAACATGTCTTCACTTGTAGGGGAGACTATTTCCCAGTCCTCCTCCCATGCCACCAGAAAGATAACCAAAGTGAGGTTGAGGGAAGCACATCATTGGTGACCTTGCACCTGACCCCGGGCTCCTCCTTGATCTCAGGCATCGTTCCCACAGATGCTGAGTGACACTCGCTCCATCCTGCTGACTATACCACTTGTCAGGGTTGGGGTGGGGGCTGAAGGGGTATTTCACAGGTGAGGTCTCCAGGGTAGAGAAATCAGGCAGAACTGATATCAGCAACAAGACCAAGAGCAAATGTCTTTATCCCTCAGCCCTTTCATAGGCCACTACACAGCCTTACATCATGTCTTTGCTTTACTGTGTAAAGCATGCATGGTAGTCCGTGCTAAGTCACACTTACATAAGAGTGCCCCATCGTGCACATGTACTAGACTGAGAGGTCGTGTCCTGAAAGGCCCTCAGGTGCCTAAGCTTTAAATCAATCAGAAGTAACTCCTTAAAAATATCAATCAGTCAAGATGGGCTGGGAATAGTGGACTGTTTCTCAGACATTGTAAATGAAACTTGGAGAGACTCTGGATTCTATTATGCCTCTGAAAAGTTTCTTTAAGCAGACAGCTACTTTGAACTCAGATTGAAAGCTCCACGTTCTCTACTGTGGTGATCAGCAGGATAAATTTCTGTTTGGTTTTTCAGCTTTTCATGGGCAACTTGCAATCTGCCCTGCATAGGTGTGGTGCTGAAGTGGCCCAGGGCATTGGCAGAATTTGTGCCGAGATTCGAGCTTGCTTATCTTACTCGCCTCTTACTGAGATGACCTCTGTCCTCGCCAGTGGCTGCACCCCAGGATTCTTCAAGACAAGCAAACTCTCATATATCCACGTTATCTGCCAAATTGGACTTGCCCTCTGGCAAAAAGCTACAAAGTTAACAAACCTGGTGCTATTTCCTTCTTCTAAGTGTTCACTCCTCCAGTGCTTGTCCACCAGGGCCTTTAGGTGCTTACTTTGGTGGTTTTTGTGTTGAGTGTATGGTGCTACCTGTTAGGATGTTACTAACTCCTAGGAGCTGCTTCTCCCTTGGGGAGAACTGTGACAGCTAACGTGTCCATCCCAGGACACAGGCCAGCTAACTGACTGGCACCAACTAACTGGTGCTACTCCAAAGAATGTAAAGCTGCTGAGATAAATCAGAAACATGCTACCAATTAACTCTCATGTGTGACTTCTTTCATGCGGATAAGAGGCAAAGTGTTTCCAGCTTAAATATACCCAGTCCTCCTGTGGACTCTAAGAACAACAAAAATCAATTAACCCAGAAAAGGTTCTAGGTCAGGATATATATGTTTAACTCATTCTTTTTTTTCTTTGTTTTAACCAGGATCAAACTCAGAATCTTTGCTTTGCAAAGCAGGCAATGGTGCTGCTAAGCTGAATCCCCCAGCCCCTGACTCATTCTTTTGAGTTTCTTCATACTTAACAGTATCACTGAGCCATAATATATCAAGTCTCTATTGATGGAAGTTAAGGTCATTTTCTTTGGATTAGGGGCATGTTTTTGCCCCTACAACATTGTACTACAAGAAATTTTAATATCTTTTGATGTACTGGTGGCCTTTAACCTCTTACCATTTTTATTGTCTTTATGTCTTTTATAAGATAGGTTGCAAAAAGTAGTATTTCTGGGTCAATGGAATTAAAAATATAAAATTTTTAAAATACTTTCCACAGAGGGTGTAGAAATTCATATTCCATACTCATTTTGATCATCTTACCAATCTTTTTTTATCTTTTTATTTTTGACAACTTGACACTAAATATGCTTCACTAATTATTGTACTAACTGACATGTCAGTGAGGCTAAAAATTCTTTCATATTGCTTAGGATTGCATTTTTTCCCTGGAAGTGCCTGTTGATATGATTTGCCAAATTTTAAGTTCAAGGGATTGTCTTTTTATTGTTTTTATTGGTTTGTAGGAGCTAAGGTACATTTGTAGTAGCTGTGGTACAAATTTTACCCTTTCTTATACGCATTTCGGGTATTTAACCTATCATTTGTCCTTTGGCTTTGTTTATAGTTTTTCTCACTACACACACAGCCTAACTTTAAGAGGAAATATGTGACTCTTGTGTGTAGATGTTCTACGTTTTGTTTCAAGATCTTATTTACAAGATCTTATATTTTATAAATATAAATAATTTCTTAATTTGTATCTAATACTTTTATTTTTCACATTTAGATTTTTAATCCATATGGAGTTTATTTTTGCATATAAAGTGGGGTGGAAGTGTGACTATATTTTCTTCCAGATGGATAGCTAGTTCTGCTAGCACCATATATTATATAAACCATCTTTCCTTCTCCATATCAAGTATCATTTTTCTTTATGTTAAATTCTTACATGAATTTGTTTTTGAACTATTTATTAGATCCTATTTGTTTACTTTTATGCTGTATATATAATTTTATATTATAATAACATGATAGTAAATTTTATTACTTGGCATATAAGATTGGAATTGTTTACTTGCTAGTAACATAGATACAAATAACAGAAATTTAAGTAGGAGATAAGTTCATTTCTTTTTGTAAAAAATGGTCTGGCCAAGCATGATGGGTACACACTTATAATCTCAGCACTTGGGGGGCTAAGACAAGGGAAGATTGTTGTGAGTTCAAGGCCAGGCTGGGATATACAGTAAGCTCAAGTTTAGCTGGTACTACAAAGCAAGACCCTGTTTCAAAGAGGGAGAGAGAGAGAGAGAGAGAGAAACAGACAGACAGACAGACAAAGGTCTGATGTAGTAATCACGTGCTTACCAGGAACCAAACCTCCTTTTATCCTTGGCCCAAATATCCTTACAGTGGCTATTACCCTCTTGATGGGGTGTTCTTCATCCTCAAAAATAGCTGCTAAAGTGCCAGTCATGTATCTTCTGCTCTACAGGGGATAGAATGGCACATACCACCTGTCTGACCTCCTTTTAAGAGCTTTTCAAGAAGTTCAGCCTAACTGTGCATATGCCTACCTAAAAGGAAAGAGATAAAGAAAATCATGTAGCTATTAGATACTGAATATGCACCCAGCTTTTCTCAGGCACTTCTAGTGGTTCATGTTCTCTTTGACAAAAATGAAAAAGACAATTTAAGAGCCAGGGATTTAGCTCAAATGCTTATGCATTTTTTTGCTCTGCTGCAGATCAGATCCAAGGCCTTGCACATGCTGGCCAAGTGCTGTAAACTATAGCCCATGTACCCAACTCTATGATTTTAATTTTTAATTTTTAGTTTTGTGAGACAGTGTTTTGCATAGATAAGGCTGGCCTTGAACTCACTATGGAGACCACAATGGCTTCAAACATACTGTGATCCTCCTGTCTCGTGCTCCCAAGTGCTAGGATACAAGTGTGCACCACCACACCCAGCCTGTGTTTTTTAATTAATAGATTGTTTTTAAAGAAACAGTTTAGGGGCCGAGGATTTAGCTCAGTGGTTCTGGCACCTGTCTTGCAAGCGCAAGGACCCTGGTTCGATCCCCTGGTTTACCACATACTATACTGGGTGTGGAGACTCACACCCAGCAGCAGTCACATACCAGTACCACCGCCAGTACCACATATCACAGTGCTGGGCATGGTGGCTCATGCCTATAATTCCAGCACTCGGGAGGCAGAGGCAGGAGGATTGCTGTGATGTGAGTTTGAGGCTGAGCTCAGGGCCAGACGAAACCACAAAAAAAGCGAGACCCTGTCTCAAAAAAAAAGAAACAGTTTAGATTTATGGGACAACTGAGCAGATGGTACGTTTATGTGCTCTCTTCTGCTACAATCTACCTGCATGCCACCACCAGCACCTTACACAAAGAATTTCCCATATTATTAACATCTTGTGCTAGTGTAGTACATTGGTTACAACCAACTGGTATACTGCCATTAACTAACATCCACAATTTACATTGAGAGCCATTATATTATGCTCATCTATGATCTGGGTATATATGTGGTGTCACGTGTGCACCATTAAAGTGTCACATGATCATTTCCTCACACTAAAAACTCACTGTGCTTCACTTACTGTCCCGCTCCCTGTAGCTGTGAACTCCTGGCAACCACTAAGCATTTCAGTCTCCTTTCCCCAAATGTCATACAGTTGGTAGTCTATTCAGACTGGTTTCTTTTACTTAGCAGCCTATGTTTGGGGGTCCTCTAACCCTCTTGATGGCTGGAGATCTCACTTCTCTTTACAGCTCCATAACGTTCTACTGTATAGATATACCATAGGGGTTTTTTTGTTTTTTTGAGACAGGGTCTCGCTTTGTGCTTCATGCTGGCCCTGAGCTCAGCCTCAGACTCTCATCACAGCAATCCTCCTGCCTCTGTCTCCCGAGTGCTAGGATTACAGGCATGAGCCACCACGCCCCGCACTGTGGTATGTGGTACTGATTGCTGCTGGGTGTGAGTCTCCACGCCCAGTATTGTATGTGGTTAACTGGGGATCAAACCCGGGTCCTTGCGCTTGCAAGACAGGCGCCGGAACCACTGAGCTAAATCTCTGGCCCTATCACAGTTTATTTATCCAATGGTCTTCTGAAGGACATCTTTGCTATTTCTAGTCTTTGGCGATTATCATTAAAGCTACTATAAATATTTATGTGAAGGTTTTTATGCAGACATAATTTCAACTCATTTGGGCAGCTCATTTGGGCAAACATCTAGTTGCTATATTATATGGTAAGGTTATGTTTAGCTTTTTAATTAATAGATTTTTTTTTTTAAGCTTTGTAAGAAACTACCCAGTGGGTCTCTCAGATTGGCCATATCATTCTGCATTTCTCCATGGTGAGTGAGAGTTCCTGTTCCTAAGTCTTGATGAGCATTTGGTATTATCAGTGTTTCAGATTTTAGCTACTCTAAGACTTTTTGTAGCTGTGTTTCAATGTTGCTAATTTGTAGTTCACTATTGATACATGCTGTTGAATAGCTTGTCATCAACTCATTTGACATCTTGAATATCATGTCATGTTATTTGCCATGTATATCTCCTTGTTGATTTCTATTCGGGTGTTTTGTCCACTTTTTAATCAGATTATTTTCTTACTTTTAAGAGTTCTTTGTATATGGTAAACCCAAGCTCTTATAGGATATGTATTTCACAAACATTTTCTCCAATCTGTGATCTGTCTTTTCATTGTCTGAATAGCATCTTTTGCGGAACATAATGTTTTGGTTTTAATAAAGCCCAAATTATCAACTTGTAAATATTTTCTTTCATGAATTATACTTTTCCTACTCTAAAAACATGAGGTGACTTACATTTTCTCTTATGTTATCTTCTAGAATTCTTATGGTTTTGTTTATATCTATGACCTATTTTAATTTTTGTAAAAAGGTTTATATGATTTGTGTTTAAATTAGTTGTGGAGTTTTCCTAGTTTGTTTATTCACTTTTATATTTGTTTTTGCTTGTGAATGTTCAGTTCTTACAGCACTATTTCTTCAAAAGACTATTCTTTCTCCATTAAATTGTCTTTTTCTTTTTAGTGACAGAGGTTGAACTTTTGGACTTGGGCCCTTGTGCTTCCAAGGTAAGCGCAATACCACTTGAGCTAAATCCCTGGCTCTTAAATTGTTTTTTTCACTTTTGTCAAAGAGCAATTAACCATATTTGTGTGAGTCTATGGACTCTTCTCTCCTATTGATTTACTTGTCTTTTTGTCAATAGCATAATGTCTTTATTTTCTTTTCCTTTTGGTACTGTGGATCGAACTCCCTTGTGCTTGCCAGGGAGGTGTGGAGCCCCTGAGCCAGCTTGCTGGCCCTTCATACTGTCTTGATTACTCTAGCTTTATAGTAAGTTTTGAAGTCAGGTTGTGTCAACTTTGTTTTTCTCCACTTTTAATTGGCTATTCTCAGTCTTCTCTCTCTACATATAAACTTTAGTATGAGTTTCCATAAAATAGCTCACTGGAATATTGATTGGAATTGAAGTGAATCTATAGATAAAGTTAAAAAGAATTAATATATTGACAGTATTGAGTCTTCCAATCCATGAACAAAGAATATTTCCATTTATTTAGAACTTCTTTGATTTTTTTCATCGGGGC
>PVIR01000236.1:192367-218167 GCA_004026965.1 Petromus typicus
AGCTCAGCCTCAAACTCACATCACAATCCTCCTGCCTCTGCCTCCCGAGTGCTGGGATTATAGGCGTGAGCCACCACGCCCGGCACTGTGGTATGTGGTACTGGTTGCTGCTGGGTGTGGGTCTCCACACCCAGTATTGTTATATGGTTACCGGGGAATCGAACCCGGGTCCTTGCGCTTGCGAGACAGGCGCCGGAACCACTGAGCTAACTCCCCGGCCCCATCGGGGCTTTTTTTTAATCATCAGTTTTCCACATAGAGATTGTGAGTATGTGTGTGTGTGTTAGATTTACTCCTAAGTATTTTTTTTTTCTTTTCTTTTTCATGTTAACTTTGTATCTTACAATCAAGCTTATTAGTTCTAGGAGATTTTGTTTTGCTTGTGGTGTTTTTTTTTCAATTACTAGGATTTTTCTACTCATAAAATCATATCATCTGCGAACAAAGTTTTATTTCTTCCTAAACCTTTCCTTTTTATTTTCTTTATATACTATTCGATATCCAGTACAATGTTGGATGGGACTGTTGAAAGGAGTTGCCCTTGCGTAGTTTCTTATCACAGGGAGAATGCATACAATTGATCCCCATTAAATAAGAAGCTAGCTGTAGCCTTTTAATAGCACATTATCATACTGAAGAAGTTCCCTTATTCTTAATTTCTGACAGTCTTTTAATAATAAATAAATATTGGATCTTGTCAGATACTTTTTCTGCCTGTTGATATGACTGTGTGTAGGCTTTGTCCTTTAGCCTATTAATGTGATGGATTGTGTTATTTGACATTTCAATGGTGATTTACTCTACTCTTATATACCTGAAATTCCACCCAGCCATGGTGTATAATTCTTTAGACACATTGTTGGATTCAATCTGTTAACGTTTTATTGAGGATTCTTACATCTATACTCTTGAGAAATATTGGCCTATGGTTTTTCTTCCTTGTAATGTTTTTATCTGGCTTTAATATTAATGTAATTTTGGCTTTGGAGAATGAAGAAAGAAGAGTTCCTTCTGCTTCTCTTTTCTCGAAGAAGATTCTAGAGAGATATAATATTTCTTTTTTGTTGTTATTCTGATTTGTTTTTAGTTTTGTTTTATTGAGACAAGGCCTCTCTGTGTAGTCCAAGCTTGCCTTGAGCTCACATGGAACCCCAGGCTGGCTTCAAATTCTTGGCAATCCTCTTGCCTCAGTCTCCTAAATCAGGAATTATAGGTGTGCCCCACCCCACTCAGCTACAATCTCTTCTTTAACGCTTGGTAGAAATTCATTGGTGAACTCATTTGAGCTGGTTCTTTCTGTTTTGGAAGGCATTTAATGGTTCACTAATTCTTAAAACAGACTCAGGCCTGTTCAGATTATCCATTTCTACTTGAGTGACTTTTAATAGTTTGTATCTTTTAAGAAAGCAGTCTCTTTCATCTAAAGTATCAAATCTGCAAGCAAAGAGTTTGTTTCTAACATCCATTTATCCTTTCATGTCCATAAGCTGCTCTTTCTCCAGCTTCTCAGAGTGGAATCTTAGACTACTTCCTTTAGATCTTTCCTCTTTTCTGCCAGATACATATTGAAAGACCGAAGCGACCCCATTTTTGAGAAACTTGTCTTGTCTTAAAGTAATTAAATGTAGGGCCGGGAAGTTAGCTCAGTGGTTCCGGCGCCTGTCTTGCAAGCGCAAGGGCCCGGGTTTGATTCCCCGGTAACCACATAAGAATACTGGGTGTGGAGACCCACACCCAGCAGCAACCAGTACCACATACCACAGTGCCGGGCGTGGTGGCTCACGCCTGTCATCCCAGCACTCGGGAGGCAGAGGCAGGAGGATTGTGATGTGAGTTTGAGGCTGAGCTCAGGGCCAGCCTGAACCACAAAGCGAGACCCTGTCTCAAAAAAAAAAAACCTAAAAAAAAAAAAAAAAAAAAGATATAAAGTAATTAAATGTAAACATTGGGTCAGGGCAAGGGCCACATGACCAGGCTATAGACTCCAGTTCCAGGAACCCTGGGGCAAGGTGACTAGACATAGGCCTTAGTCAAGAGAAAAAGTCACAATGACCAGTGAGATAAGCTGTAATTACAGGAAAGACCACCCGGGGAGTCTTGGATTCCAGGGAAAGGCTCCAGGTGTGCTTAGACCACCCATCCTTGGTAACATTTAACTATATCCCCTAGCAACGGCCCACCAGAAAGTACAAGGTTCAGATGTTCTTTTAGGTACCCTAGAACCATGAGCTTGCAGTTGAACCCGCTGAGCCCAGCCAATCAGGGTTAAACACCTCGTGCTTTCCTGAAGTCCGCCAATCAAGTACAGCCAGAACAGCAGTTTCCCCAGCTTTGCAGTAACCTCCATAAAAACCCTGCAGTTCAGAAGTTCTGGGCTCTCAATTCTGATCCGCTGCATCAGTGACGATTGAGAGTCCCTGCTCAAGCTTGTAATAAAGACCTTCGTGTTCTTTACATCGGACTCAAAATCCGGGCACAACATATATAATGCTATAATTTTCCCTGTAAGCACTGTTGTTGCTGCATACAACAGATCTTGATGTTGCATTTAGAGCCAGCAGCATTTGGAGAGTAACTAAATGTGGACTTCTGGGAGAGATCATCCAGTGACAATGTACAGATTGAGATGGAATCCCGGGAGAAACCAGAGGACATGGAGGGGGCAGCAGAAAAAGATACAATGAAATATTGTTAAAATTTCTCTGAGACTTCTTTACACCTGTATGCTATTCATAAATATATAGTTTAACCGTGTTAGAATTTTCCTACTCTTTGTAAATGATTTCTAATTTAACTCCTAGAGAGAATATTTTAAATTTGCTAAAACGTATTTTATGACCTAGGCATTTATTTTCTTAAATAATTTTTCTATCTCTTTACCCAATATATTTTACATTTCTTTTTTCTTTTTTTTTTTTTTTTTTTTTTTTTTTTTTTTTTTTTTTTTTTATTTTGAGACAGGGTTTTGCTTTGTAGTTCATGCTGGCCCTGAGCTCAGCCTCAAACTCATATCACAGCAATCCTCCTGCCTCTGCCTCCTGAGTGCTGGGATTACAGACATGAGTCACCACGCCCAGCACTGTGGTATGTGGTGCTGATTGCTGCTGGGCGTGAGTCTCCGCACCCAGTATTATATGTGGTTACCGGGGATCGAACCTGGGTCCTTGCACTTGCAAAACAGGAGCTGGAACCACTGAGCTAAATCCCCAGCCCCTTAAATTTCTTTTTCTTTTTTAAATTAGCAAGATTGGCAAAATGTTGATAATTATTAAATCAGAATGATAAAATTTATTAATTTTTCTATTTTTGTACCTATGTGAAAATTTCCATACCAAAATTCTTTTTAGAAGAATCTAAACTATAGTATGATATCTGACTGATAGTAAGGAGTTAGTAACATATCATCATCATAACCAAACAAAACAGTCTGGGTTTTTTGTCTCCTCTGTCTTCAACAACTTCTCCAGACACTCTACTCCACTTTTATTTAAACGTTTTCAAATCTCTTTACGTCCTTCTTTTCCGCTTCACGGCTCAGTCACACAGATCTGTTGATCTGACAATACTGCTGCTTGCTGTCTGATTTCTGGACCTCCATCCCTCTTGGTCCCCTCTGGTCTCTCTGGCCTCATTGTATCTTTTTCTGCTGCCCCCTCCATGTCCTCTGGTTTCTCCCAGGATTCCATCTCAATCTGTACGTTGTCACTGGATGATCTCTCCCAGAAGTCCACATTTAGTTACTCTCCAAATGCTGCTGGCTCTAAACTCCATAATCCCAATCTGATTTTCTCTCAGATTCCAGAGGCATATTTCTGATTGCTCACTAGCTACTTAAATTTTAATGTTTGCAAAGCTGAAGTTTATGAACTAGTTCTGATTGTCCCTATCTTGGTGCAGAGTACCATCACTCACCGCTGTCCACTCAGTGGCCAGCTCAAAATCTTGGTTCATTCTTTCTTTCTTCT
This sequence comes from Petromus typicus, assembly GCA_004026965.1. NCBI lineage: Eukaryota > Metazoa > Chordata > Mammalia > Rodentia > Petromuridae > Petromus > Petromus typicus. The sequence continues at coordinate 196,333 of PVIR01000236.1, forward strand.
TTTTTTTAGGTTTTTTGAGACAGGGTCTCACTTTGTAGTTCAGGCTGTCCCTGAGCTCAGCCTCAAACTCATATCACAGCAATCCTCCTGCCTCTGCCTCCCAAGTGCTGGGATTACAGGTGTGAGCCACCAGGCCCGGCACTGTGGTATGTGGTACTGATTGCTGCTGGGCGTGAGTCTCCACACCCAGTATGGTATGTGGTTACCAGGGATCGAATCCCAGTCCTTGTGCTTGCCAGACAGGCTCCGGAACCACTGAGCTAACTCCCCAGCCCGGGGAAAAAAACAATTTTAAAGTCTGGTCATAGTTGGCTAAGGCCCAGCCCTGTCTGGGCGGAGGGCAGCTGCTGGTATGTGCAAACCTCACTCCGTTTTGCCTGGGGTCACAGCTGAGGCCTCAGTGGACTGTGATGCTGTGCTGCTCCCAGGCAAGATGACGTGAGCTGAAGACATCCTGGTTCTTTGAGATCAAGTAGTAATAAAAAAGAGAAAAGTTTCACCTGGGGAGCTGAACCTCTTATCACTGGCCCTACTGTCCTGGGAATGTTCTCCTTTCCACTTTCATTAGCATGGTAGTGAGTTCAATCCTTGTACCAAAAAAAAAAAAAAAAAAAAAAAGATGAAACATAAAATCACTGGCCCCCTACAAGTCCCTACATACTCCTTCCCATTAAATACTGGCTCATATAGAGAGTCTTGGTCTTTGCCCACTCTGAGACACTGACCTCCTGGGCCCCCATATACTTTGAAATTAAACAAGTCCCTATTGTCTTTTTTTCCTCTTTAGCCCTCCCCATCCCCTTTCTAGGAAGTTGGAAGAAACTGGCCTCTGAAATGATAATATAAAGATAATTCTATCTGCAAATAGCTGTAGAGTATCTTTTTTTTTTTTTGAGACAGGGTCTCACTTTTGTAGTTCAGGCTGGCCCTGAGCTCAGTCTTGAACTCACAGGCATCCTCTTGCCTCTGCCTCCCAAGTATTGGGATTATAAGAGTGAGCCACCATGCCCAGCACTGCGGTATGTGGTTCTGATGGCTGGTGGGTATGACCTCCACAGCCAGCATTGTTGTCTGTGGTCACCCAGATGGAACACGGGCCCTTGTACTTGCGAGACAGGCACCTGAACCACTGAGCTAAATCCTCGGCCCCTCTACACCATCTTGATTCCGGATTCTGATCTAGTTTAACAACCACTTCCTGTTTCTGTCTCTATCTGTTTCTGTCTCTCTCTCTCTCCCTCCATCCCTTCTACTGGGGCGGCTTTGGGCTCCACTCCATCTTGCTCACCCCCTATGATCCTAGACCCCTAAGAGTGGCCATTTAAGTGACCCAGATACCTCCAAGAGCAATGCTGAGCTTGGTAACTAGGTGAGAAATCCCAGCTTTTTCTTCTGAGCAGTAGGGAGTTGGCTGGGGGCTAGGAGCTCCTATGTGATCTGTGAGGGGCTACAGCCTCCTGAAGCCTTCTGTGGAAGGTTTTCTTTCACTTTCTTGCTTCTCTGCCTCTCCTCTGCTAGCTGTTGAGCTGCCCAATAACAGAACTCAAGTCAAGCAGTTTTGGGATGTAAATCTTTTTTCTTTTTTTTTTTTTTGAGACAAGATCTAGCTTTGAAGTTCAGACTGGTCCTGAACTCAGCCTAGAACTCACAGCAGTCCTCCTGCCTCTGCCTCCCAAGTGCTGGGATTTACAGGGGAACCACCACACCCAGCACTGTGGTATGTGGTGCTGATTGCTGGCGGGCATGAGTCACTATGCCCATTGCTGTGTGGTTACCAGGGATGGAACTCAGAACCTTGCACTTGCAAGGCAGGTGCCAGAATCACTGAGCTAAATCCTGCCCCAGGGACATAAATCTTGTAAATAAATGATAACTTCCTCAGCTAGCATTTTCTACTTTCCAGTGTCCTTGACACACACAAGATCTGCCTAATCAACAACTTCTTTTTGGTTTAGATTTCTGCAAGCCCTTCCTCACGCTCTTCTGTGATTTCCATTGGCTCCAGGTCACTTCAGGTCCAAGTCTTGCCAACCCTCTGCGAGGGATCTGCCAACAAGTCAATCAGTCTGTATCCAACAAGACTGAGACTTAAAATAGGCAACAAAGTATTGTGTGTGGTGGCACAGGCCTGTAACCTAGCACTCTGGGAGGCTGAGGCAGGAGGATGACAAATTAGGGAGACCTTGTTTCAGAATAAAAAAGGGCTGGAAATTTACCTCAGTGTGAAGGCCTGGGGTTCAATCTTCAGTACCACGGGGACAAGGCTAAAATAAGCAATAGCTGTGATATGCTATATAATTATACATCCTCTTAATAGTTCTCTTAAAATTACTCAATTGCCCGAACAGCTGACCAGCAAGGGCCCTTATTTCACACCTTCCGGAACTCAGCAGGTGTCCGCTGGCTCTAGGATACCCACGCTTCCGCTCCTGAGCCCCCACTTCCCTGAGCATGACAGTGGCCCCACGGTTACTCTCCTTGCTGCGCATGACCACAGCTTTGCCTGACACTGTCTGCTTCCTGTGGTTGCAGCAGTTCACGCCTCTGCTTCTCCACTGCTGCCCTTTCACCTGCTGCTTTTTCCCGTAACCCCAGCGCCAGCTTCTTCTTCCTGCCTTCATCTGTGCTGTCCAATGACTTCTCTCACTTCTCTCCAGTCTCACTCTTGTCTTTCCAGTTTGTTGTCAGTGTTCTTGTTATTTTACTTCTTAATATAAAACCTCAGGAGAGAGGGTGGAGAAGCTTCTGGTGACGAGTTAAGGTTCTAGAAGGCTTGCTCTTCCTGGATATTGACTGAGAGAAGCTTCAAGACACATAACAAGGATTTGAAAATATCATTCTGGCTTCCTTATTGTTCCATGCTGCCCCAGAAAAATATTTCCTGAAATGCATAAGCAAGAATTGTGAATTGAGTGCTGGCTGTTATCTCTCTGAGGTCCACTGTGCAAGACAGTGTCCTATTTGTGCCAGATTGGTGTTCGAAAATCTGAGTATATTAGCATTTAATAAATGCGGGCAAAATGGACAATGGATAATAACTGCCCCAAAATCAAAATAGAGCAAAGTCAATTGGCAAAAGTAGAAATGACTTTTTTATCGGCAAGACACCATAACAGTACAGTGGCTCTTGGAAGCGCTCGGATCCACAGGCCCTTACCTGCAACTCCTGAGGATAAAAAACCTCTGGAGACACAAAGCTGTTTCTTTTTGCTTTTATTTTAAAGTCTGTAGCAAACTTGTTTGGTTGCGTGGCCCCATCCCAACACACGAGGTGCTCCCTTAGTCTTAGCTCTCCCACTCAGGATGAATGTGGGTTTCACAGCTGAAAGGCTAATGAGCATCATGAGGAGTTGTTGCCTTGGACACCCTGAGTGTTTCTGTAAATGTGTGTCTTTGGAAAATCTGAACTTTGAAACACAACATACATCCTACCCCAAGGGTCAGAACAATGGAACTGAATGTTAAAGGAGGTGGGGATAACAACAACCAAGCTGTGCAGCATCTGCCGCTCCAGGCCTGTTAAGCACTTTGATACATTAATGGGTTAAATCTTATAATGCCTGGTGGGGTAGGTACTGTTGTCCCCACCCCCATTTTACACCAAGCAGTGGGTGATACTGTGCCTACTGTTGAGTTGCTTTTGCTCTTTTCATGAACATCTTCCAGGGGAGTAAACTGCCACACAGCAGCACTGGCAGCACAGTCTTAGCGACTGCATCGTGTCCTAGGATTGGCTGTGCTGCCCCTTCACCAGCCCCCAGCTGTTGGACATTCAGGTTGTTTCCACACGCTTCGTGTCACCGGCATTTCTCAATGAGCCCTTTCTGTCAGCCTTGTCCACTGACTATCTCTAATCTCTGACCCACGGAAGACAATAAACCCAGCACTCATTGGTTTACTGAAAGGAAACCATTTCTTCCTGCCTCCCGACCATCTCTGCATCCTATTTTCTCCCATCCTTTGTGTGTTCTGAAGGATGAAAGCCAAAGGCTCCCTGCACTGGGGTGGCACATGCTTCTGGGTAGGGGGCGGGCAGCACTTCTGGGTGTCCACCACCGTGACACACTGGATGACTTAGTAAGACAAGCTGCTCACAAGTGCCCAGGGAGAACCGAGATGAGTTAACAGCATCCGTCTGCTTGGCCCACCACCTGCCCCCCAAATGCCGGTGAATCCTAAGGCTAGCTGTGTCGGTGTAAGTTCATTGTATGTCCGGGGTCGCAGAAGGAAACAAGGCACTGGGGCATGAGATCCAACAGGGAGAACAGCCTCAGAGGCCTGAACCTCTGAGCTGTTGTCCAACAGCTCTTTTATTATGGAGTCAATACAAAGTAGCAATGCGTAGGGGTAAAAACAGAAGAGGTGGGCTGGAGCATTTCCTGGGACAGGCTTTTAAGTTCTCCTGATTCCTATCCCAGTGTTTACCGACCTGTTTGCAAGATTCAGTAACACAAAACTTAAGATGTCTGGGGAACATCCTGTGAACTGGTGATAAGGAAACTCAGGAGTTCTGCAACAGCAGGTCTGCAGAAGTTCTGCTTAACTAGTAGTCCCAGGAAACTGCTAAACAGCTACCTTTCCCCCTACATAGCTGCACTGTTCTGTTACTTCTAATCTAGTTTTCTGAGCATCCCTCATCTCACCTTCCCCTTTTGAGAGCAGAACTTCTGGTTCCTCTGTGCCTCGAAGTGTTGGGGGAAAGGAAGGGATTTAGTCTCAAAGCTAATTTCTCTGACATATACTGAAAATGGAAAATGGCTGAGGATTCCTGTCCAGTACAAAGACCAGCACCAGACGTCGTCCCCTCACGTGGCAGTGGGATGACTTCTGCCTCCATCTTCTTTGGGGGATTTTTTACATCTTTCTTTGTTCAGCATTTGCTGCAACAGATTCCAAGATTCCAGACAATTGGAGCCACAACCCCATAGACTAAAAAGGGCCAGAGTCACAGCCGTAATCAGAATAAGCTCCAAATGGAGCCTCTGCACAACTCAGGATATTCAGTGAGTAGCCCCACACCTACCTCCCTTGTCCTCTCATCTCCCTTCCTGCCCCAAACTTTGGTACCATGTTCAAAACTTTGGTACCATGTTCAGACTTTGGTACCATAGTTCATCCATGGAAAAGCAAAGTTTGGGAAGGAGAGATTAGTCTCCATTTTGGAGATTATAACCTTTACAAAAGCAGAAATTAGGGGCCAGAGATTTAGCTTAGTGGTTCCAGCATCTGTCTTGTGAGCGCAAGGTCTTGGGTTCGATCCCCAGTAAAGTGGCTCATGCCTGTAATTCCAGCACTCAGGAGGCAGCAGCAGGAGGATTGCTGAATTCGGAACCAGCCTGAACTACAAAACAAGACCCTGTCTCAAAAAACTAAAAAATAAATAAAACAGCAGAAATTGGGCCTTAATCAACATTTTAGATGAATGTATAAAATACTTTTTTATTGTTTTGGGGGAGAATTGAAACCAGGAGTACTTTACCACTGATCTGTAGCCTCAGCCCTCTTTTATTTATTTTGAAATAGGGTCTGGCTAAATTATCCAGTTGAGAATGAAGATTATCTCATTCAGCATGCAGACAGTATCAGTAGAAATTAAAACTCACATTCTGGTTACAACCTGACCCAGAAAATCCACTCCTAGGCATATGTAAAAAAAAACATAACTGTATATCAATATAAAAACAGGCACACAGATCTTCATAGCAGCATGTCTCATAACAGACAAGCAGAAAAACTGAAATGCTTAAGTGATGACTGAATAAATAAAATCTATAATTTGAAATACTATTTGACCATAAAGAGAAATGTTGTACTGATACATGGTGGAATATAGATGATCTCTGAAAATGTTATGTTAAGTGAAATAAGCCAGCAGACAGGCCCACGTAGTAAATGATTCCGTTTATATGAAATGGCAGAAGTAGGCTCGTAGAAGGTAGGTTAGTGACTGCCTAGGGCTAAAGTAAGAGCATTGGACAGCAGGGCAGAGACAGCTAAGAGCAATTGGGGTGAGGGTAATGAAACTGTGGTAATGGTTGACATATTTATGAATATACAAAAGCCATTGTATATTAATTGTAAACTTTAAGGAGGGCATTTGTACGTCAGGTAAACTATATCTCAAACATTTAACAAAAGCTTTACAAAGAGCATGTATCATTTGTGTACTAATAAAATTAGTGAGTTGGTCTATTATATGTAGTATATATTGTAGTATGAATTGGTTATTAAGGTTTTTCTCCCAAACATTTAAAATATTATAAAATATTATAATAGGACTCTACTGTAAGGTTCCTAGATGGTTACTTTTATAAATTGATGTGGGGGTTTTTTTTTTTTTTTTTGGTTTTTTTACACATAGTGTTAGGAAATACAACACATTCCTGGCAAAAAGAAGAAAACATACAGCAATGAACAAAGTAGAGAATTCAGAAACAGACTCCACTAAATAAATTCATCCTATGACACTGTAAGTCTTCATAAACTCTGAGGTGGGGACATTTCCTTTGAATAGTGTTGGAAAAATGAGATTGTAAATGTGAAGGAAATTGGGCCAGGGATTTAGCTCAGTGGTTTTGGCACCTGTCTTGCAAGCAAAAGGGCCTGGGTTCAATCCCGGGTAACCACTTAAAATACTGGGGTGGAGACTCATGCCCAGCAGCAATCAGTACCACATACCACAGTGCTGAGCGTGGTGGCTCATGGCTGTAATCTCAGCACTTGGGAGGCAGAGGCAGGAAGATTGCTGTGATGTGAGTTTGTGGCTGAGCTCAGAGCCAGCCTGAACTACAAAGCAAGACCATATCCTCCCCCAAAAAAGTGAAGGAAATTAAATCATATCTATGTCTTAGCTGAATACTGCAAAAAGAAATGCCAAATAGGCTGATATCTTATATTTAAGTTTAAAAATCACGCAAAATACAATCTAGAAGAAATAAGAATGGAATGTTTATCGGATCTGTGAAGGATTGGTAACTTTCTCAACTCTAAAGAAAAGGTGTCGCTAGAGACAGGCATTCAAAATGCAAAGCTTCGGGCCGGGGAGTTAGCTCAGTGGTTCTGGCGCCTGTCTTGCAAGCGCAAGGGCCTGAGTTCGATTCCCCGGTAACCACATAACAATACTGGGTGTGGAGACTCAACCCAGCAGCAACCAGTACCACATACCACAGTGCCGGGCGTGGTGGCTCACGCCTGTAATCCCAGCACTTGGGAGGCAGAGGCAGGAGGATTGTGATGTGAGTTTGAGGCTGAGCTCCGGGCCAGCCTGAACCACAAAAGCGAGACCCTGTCTCAAAAAACCTTAAAAAAAAAAAAAAATGCAAAGCTTCATTTCAACTTAATAATTAAATGAAATTACGATAAAAAGATAAGTTAAATGATATTTACTACAACTATAACAAAGAATTAATAAAACATTGTCTCTCTTTTAAGAAGAAAACAAAAACCCAGCAAGTAAACAGACAAAGGAAAGGAACAGTTTGCACTAGAATAATAGTAAAGAGTAATATATTAAAAGGCCCCTAGGGGGCCGGGGAGTTAGCTCAGTGGTTCCGGCGCCTGTCTTGCAAGCGCAAGGGCCTGGGTTCGATTCCCCGGTAACCACATAACAATAACCAGCACCACATACCACAGGGCCGGGCATGGTGGCTCACGCCTGTAATCCCAGCACTCGGGAGGCAGAGGCAGGAGGATTGTGATGTGAGTTTGAGGCTGAGCTCAGGGCCAGCCTAAACCACAAAAGCGAGACCCTGTCTCAAAAAACCTAAAAAAAAAAAAAAAAAGGCCCCTAATTGCTAGTAATGAAATAAATGCAAATTAAAGCAAGCACATTCTGAATGCTACCTCTACTGTGTACCTGCAAGGTGGCCTTGTATCTGAGCTACTTCAGCAGACATCTAATTTCCTCCACTCTCGCTTTCACAGAACTAAATTAATGTTTGAGTACAATCGCTTCATGGTCTGTGCAAGTTTAAAATGAAATTCCCTTTTACTCTTCTTTGTTCCCTACCTTTATGCCCAGTATTTTTTCAGGAGGAAGAAAAGTTGTGTAACATGTAAAAACACACTTCCTCCAGTTCTTCTTCCTCCTGTTTTTTCTTCGTTTCTCCCTTTGAATTAACCAAGTTGTGTCTGAGCTTTTTAGTCCTGAGTCACTAGATGTTCCACGGTTCCTTTAAACACCGTTTAGCAGACCTATGAAGAGTCTCCAACGGGAGAAACATCTCTCAACATTTTACCGGCTTCTTCTGACTCCCAGGTATCGCCTGTGGTCTTCCAAAACCCTTGTCTTGCCTCCCCCCTGTACTGCTCCATGAATGCCTTGACCATACTCTCTGTACCCTTACCTGCCTGTCTGTTTTATAAATGTTTCTGAAGTTATGCTATCAAATTAGCTGAAAATAAAAAGTAATTATATTTGATGAACATATACTGGTACAATCCATTCTTTTAAAATTAATTTTACTAATATATGTTTGACATATATAATTATTACTTTCATCATAGGGAATTTGTACATGTACAAATATTTTAATTCTTTTATTTGTACACGTACATATATTTTAATTCTTTTATTTTCCATTCGTTTCTCTTCCCTTCAATCTTTCTTCCCTATTTCCTTTGAAAATGTTTTTTCTGGGCCGGGGAGTTACTCAGTGGTTCCGGCGCCTGTCTTGCAAGCGCAAGGACGGGGTTCAATCTTCAGTAACCACATACAATACTGGGTGTTGCAGCAGCCAATACCACATACCACAGTGCCGGGCGTGGTGGCTCACGCCTGTAATCCCAGCACTAGGGAGGCAGAGGCAGGAGGATTACTGAGATGTGAGTTTGAGGCCGAGCTGAGTGCCAGCCTGAACCACAAAGCGAGACCCTGTCTCAAAAAACCTAAAAAAAAGAAAATGTTCTTTCTATTGCTTTCCTTCTATTCTTTGTTATTTTTTATACCAATTCCTTCCTTTCCCCCTCTCTTCTTCCCACCTGTTCCTCCATCAATTTGAATATTTTCTTCCTATTTCTCAATATTTTGGTCTTTATTTACCCTTTATGTTTCTCACACAAAAGAAACAATGCAATATTTAAACATGTATATCTGTAATCCCAGTACTTGGGAGCCTGAAGCAGGAGGACTGCCTCTAGTCTGAGGTCAGCCGAGGCTATACAGTGAGTTCCAGGCTAGCCTGAACCACACAGTGAGACCCTGTCTCAAAAACACAACCACAAAATAAACTTGTTATCAAGGTTGCCTTCATTTAACTAAACATATCTCAAGTTTATCCTTCTTTATGACCGTATAATATACCACTGTATATAAAATCACATACTCTTCATTAATTCATCCATCCCTTGATGAGTATCTAGGCTGTCCCTAAGATTGAGCTATGACAAATTGTGCTGTCATAAACACGTATGTGCTTATAACACTGTAGTATGATGCTTTTAACTCTTTTTGGAAGATACTAAAAAGGAAAATAGCTGGGTCAAATGGCCCTTTTATTTTGAGGAATTGCCATACTGATTTCCATATTGGTTATACCAATTTACACTCCCAACAATGGAGGAGAAGGTTCCTTTTTCCAACGTCCTCATCAGCATTTATTATTGACTTCTTTCCTCCCTTCTTTCTTTCATTTTTTCTTTTTTCTTTTGAGTTAATTTCTTCATAATAGGTATTGCTATTTAATGGCTATTTATTTAAACTACACACTTTCCTTGCATTTCCGAAATGACTAGTGATATTGAACATTTTTTCATATCTTTATGGGCTGTTTGTACTTCATCTGGGAAGTGCCTATTCATTTCAAATGCCTATTTTGGGGTTGGGTTTTTTAATTTGGGGGTATGATTTTTTTTTGAGTTCTTTATATATTCTAGATACTAATCCTTTGTCTGAGGAATAGCTGGCAAAATTTCTTCTGATTCTGTGTGTTGTCTCTTTCCGCTGCTGGTGATTTCTTTCCTGCACAAAGCTTCTTAATATGATGTGATCCCAATTATTGATTCTTTATAATATTTCCTGTGTGATCAGGGTTTTGTTCATAAAATATTTGCCTACATCTATATATTCAAGAGTTACATCTATTTTATCCTCTAGCAGATTATTTTTATTTTAATATTTAGATCTTTGATCCTTTTCAAACTTATTTTAGTGCATGGTGCAATATACAGGTCAAGTTTTAATCATTAGCATATGGAAAGCTCGTTTTCCCACATTATGTATTAAAGAAGCTATGTTTCCTCCATTGAAAATGTCTGGCCCCTTTGTCAAAGATAAAATAGCTGCTGAAGATTTAGCTCGGTGGCACTGCACCTGCCGTGCAAGCACAAGGTTGTGAGTTTGATCCCTGGTACCACAAAAAAGAGAGAAGTAGGGAGGGAGGAGGAGAGGGAGAGAAAGAGGGGGAGGGTAATACTTGCTTCCAGGAATGAGTTTGGGGATATCTCTTCCCTTTCAGTTTCATTAAAGAGTTTCAGGAATAGTGGCACTAGATCTTCTTTAAATTTCTTATAGAATTGAATAGTGAATCCATCAGGACCTGGGCTTTGTTGTTAGTTTTAAAATTGCTTCTTCAATTTCATTGACTGATATTGGTTTATTTGGAATTTTTATACTTTCTTGATTCAGCTTTGGTAATTCATATGAATTTAGGAATCTGACCATTTATTCTATCTTTTTTCATCTTACTAAAATACAGGTATTGATGATCTTCTGAATTTCCAAAGGATCTGTTGTGATTTCATCCTTTTTATTTCTAATTGCAAGGATTTGAGTCTTTTATTCCTTTTTTAAAAATAAGATTGGCTAATGAGGATTTGTCAGTTTTATTTAATCTGCCAAAGAACCAGTTCTTCAGTTCACTGATTCTTTGTATTGTTTTTTTTAGTATCAAATGCATTAACTTCTGCTCTGATCTTTATATTTTTCTTTATACAAGCTTTAGGCTTGGCTTGCTCTTCTTTTCTAGAAGCTTGCTGTTCAATATTAGTCTGTTTATTTTGGCTTGCTCTGTTTTTCTTTTCTTTCTTTTTCTTTTTTTTTTTTTTTAGGTTTTTTGAGACAGGGTCTCGCTTTGTGGTTCAGGCTGGCCCTGAGCTCAGCCTCCAACTCACATCACAGCAATCCTCCTGCCTCTGCCTCCCGAGTGCTGGGATTGCAGGCGTGAGCCACCACGCCCGGCACTGTGGTATGTGGTACTGGTTGCTGCTGAGTGTGGGTCTCTACACCCAGTATTGTTATGTGGTTACCGGGGAATCGAACCCGGGCCCTTGCGCTTGCAAGACAGGCGCCAGAACCACTGAGCTAACTCCCCGGCCCTTTTAAAGGTTTTTTGAGACAGGGTCTTGCTTTGTGGTTCAGGCTGGCCCTGAGCTCAGCCTCCAACTCACATCACAGCAATCCTCCTGCCTCTGCCTCCCGAGTGCTGGGATTACAGGCGTGAGCCACCACGCCCGGCACTGTGGTATGTGGTACTGGTTGCTCCTGGGGTGAGTCTCCATGCCCAGTATTGTTATGTGGTTACCGGGGATCGAACCCGGGTCCTTGTGCTTGCAAGACAGGCACCGGAACCACTGAGCTAAATCCCCAGCCCTGCTCTGTTTTTCTAATATGAGAACTCACTGCTGTAAATTTTCTTCATAAATCCACCTTAATTTTATCCTATAAGTTTCAGTATGGTGTAAAGACATTATCATTTAATTGGAGAAACTAATTTCTTTTTTAATTTCATCTGTGACTCATTGATTATTCAAGGTGGTGTTATTTAATTTGTGTGTTTATGAAGTTCTTGGGGTTTCTTTTGCCAGTGACTTCCAATTTCATTGCTCTATAGACTGATAATATGCATGGTATCATTTCAGTTCCTTTGCATTTATTTAAGCATGTTCTATGAGCTGGTACATAGTCTGGTTTGTAAAAGGGCTGGGATTATATGCAGCTGAGAAAAATGTGTATTCTGTTGTGGGATAGAACACTCTGTAGACAACTACTAAGTCCATTTGTTCAAAAGTTTGATTCAATTCTTGTATTTCTTTGTTGTTTTTTATCTAGTTTATCTATTTGTGACAATGTGATATTGAGGGCCTCCATTACAATTGTTTTAGTGCTTATTTGACTTTTTGTCTGTTAATATTTGCTTTATATCGTTGGGTATGCTGGTATTTGCTACATACATATTTATTGTTGTTCCCTCTTGTTCCTGGCTTATTCCCTTTACAAAGATATAGTTGTGGGAGACCATGCTATTGATCATGCCCAAAGCATGCTGTAAGCCATGCAAACTGTAGAGTTAACTCCACAACTGTCTTATTTTAAGAAATGAGTCTGATCAAAACATGTAAGATAGGGCCATGAATTTAACTCAGTGGTTCCAGTGCCTGCCTTGCAAGCACAAGGTCCCTAGTTCAATCCCTGGTAACGACATAAAACAATGCTGGGTGTGGTGACTCACACCCACCAGCAATCAGCATAACGTTCCACAATGCTAGGTGTGGTGGCTCAAACCTGTAATCCCAGCACTCAGGAGGCAGAGGCAGGAGAATTGCTGTGAGTTCGAGGCTTGCCTAGGCTACAGAGTGAACTCAGGGCCAACCTGAACTATAAAGCAAGACCCCGTGTCCAAAACAAAACAAAACAAAAAAAACATACAAGATAACACATAGCAGAGACCAAAGAAACTAATTATTGTAACTTTGGATTTTTGTCTTGCTTATGATCGTGGCTTATGAACATGACTTACATCTTTGCTTTTAAGGTTTTACAAATAGTCTCTACAGTATTTTTTTTTCTTTTAATGTTTATATCTTTGGTTCCTTTTGAACTTATTTTTGTACAGAGCATGAAGTAGAGAATCTAGCTTTGATTTCTTCCAGATGAAAAGCCAATTGTGCCCAAACTTCCTCCACCAAGATAAAATAACATCATCACACAAGCGCGGAATATAAAGAGCTTTTTGTACCACTTGTTCAGTGATCCAAGTGGGCTGTGTGCTGGGGAGAAGATAGCAAAGGAAGATATTTAAATATATTTAAGAAAGAATCTGAGAAGTCAGAGAATGGCTAGGAAATTCGTGAGAAAAGAAGAATTTTGAGTGAACATTAGATGCTGAATCTCACTATAAACCTTTCTAAGCAAGAATATGGTTTTTTCTGGGAACAAATGAATGAATAAATACAAATTAAGTTTTAAAACTTTGAGTTATGCCCCACTGCTCTATTTCAGTCGCTAAGCAGACGTGGTTCTGTCCACTCTAGTCCTAGCACTCTTGGGAGCCTCTGATGCAAACTTTAGATGGCAAGTTTGAGTCAAGCCTGGGTAATTTAAAATTAAGTGAGACTCTATCTCAAACATAATTTTTAAAAAGGAGGCAGGGACGTAGAAGCCTTAGATCAATCCCCAGTGTCCCTCCACAGCCTCACATTAAATAGTTTTAGTTCTTCATCTCTTCTTCTAGTCAGTAGCTGTGTACCCCACAAGGCAGTGGATTAGCCAGTTTTCTAGACATGTTTCCTCTCCTGATCCTCCAGGTCTCTCTTGGATTGCACAGTTGTTTTTAGAATATTCGCCAGGGTCATTTCTTCTCTTAAAGCCCCAGTCTCCCACTCTTCTGTCTACCTTTCTTTTTTCGGGGTTTGTCATCAGCCTTCATCTCTGGCACTCCCCATTTCTACCCACCCTTGTTGGGTCCAGGAAAGGTAGGCTGTGTCTGTATTTCTCCTGGAGAATAATACTGGGTTACATGTCTCACTCCAAGCCAGGTCTGCCCTAAACACTAGACTGTTATGACCAGGAGGATCTACTATTTGGCAGAACAAAAACTTGGCTCACTTTCTGAGAATCTCCACCTCCAGGTTTTTGTTTGTTTGTTTGTTTGTTTGTTTGTTTTTGAGACAGGGTCTCACTTTGTAGTTCAGGCTGGTCCTGAGCTCAGCCTCGAACTCACATCACAGCAGTCCTCCTGCCTCTGCCTCCCGAGTGCTGGGATTACAGGGGTGAGCCATCATGCCTGGCACTGTGGTATGTGATACTGGTTGCTGCTGGGTGGGAGTCTCCACGTCCAGTATGGTATGTGGATATCAGCGATCGAACCCAGGTCCTTGCGCTTGCAAAACAGGCGCCGGAACCACTGAGCCAAATCCCCGGCCCCACCTCCAGGTTTATTTTAAGGAATAACTTTTCCTCCCTGCTCTAACTACATTGTTCTCATATAGTTGTAATCACAGTTATTGTGTACATAAATTGTGTTCTACTTTCTTTCTTCTTTTTTTTTTTTTTTTTTTGAGACAGGGTCTCGCTTTGTAGTTCAGACTGGCCCTGAACTCACCATGTAGCCCAGGTGAGCATGGAACTCACAGCAATCTTCCTGCCTCTGCTTCGAAAGGGCTGGTATTACAGGTGTGAGCCACTACATTTGGCTTTAAGTTCATTTTTAAAGAAGTAGATATTCGGGGCCGGGGAGTTAGTGGTTCTGGCGCCTGTCTTGCAAGTGCAAGGACCCGGGTTCAATCCCTGGTAACCACATACCATACTAGGCGTGGAGACTCAGGCCCAGCAGCAACCAGTACCACGTATCACAGTGCTGGGCAAGGTGGCTCATGCCTGTAATCTTAGCACTTGGGAGGCAGAGGCAGGAGGATTGCTGTGATGTGAGTTTGAGGCTGAGCTCAGGGCCAGCCTGAACCACAAAGCGAGACCCTATCTCAAAAAATCTAAAAAAAAAAAAAATAAATAAAAAAGTAGATATTTAAGTTGTCTCTGTATCATTCTTTGGAATGACTTTTCTTCTCTAGTGTATTATCCTTGCAGCTTTGTCAAAAATCAATTTTCAGGGGAATAGATATGACTAAAACATGACGTGTATGTATAAAAATACCTCAGTAAACACAATATTTTGAAAAATTGATAGGCACAAATATATATCAGGCTTGGTGATGCACATCTGTAATCTCAGCACTCTGAGAGACTGAGGCAGGAGGATCACAAGTTTAAACCCAGACTGGGCAAGTTAGTAGCTAAGCAAGATCATGCAAAAAAAAAAAAAAACACAAAAAAAACTAAAAGACAGATAAGTTTTAGAGAAATTGGAAACCTTCTTACACTGCTGGTGGGAACATACAGTGATACAGCCACTTAGAAAGATCTGGCATGTGTAAGTGGAATTTCTGTATGGTTCACCAAATCCACTTCCATACGTGTATTGAAAAGAAGGTGGGGTCTTTGGGAAGTGGCTAAACCATGAGAGCTTTGCCCTCAGGAGTGAGATGAGCATCCTTATAAAGAATTGGAAAAGCATGGTCTTGATTCTTCTGTCACATGAGGACACAGCAGTGAGACCCAGTCTTGGAAAACAGAAAACAAACCCAGTCATCAGCAGACACTGAATCTGTTGGCATCCTGACCTTGAACTTCCCAGCATCCAGAACTATGAAACATAAGTTTGTATTTCTTATGTTACCTAGTCTAAGGTGCTTTACTATACCAGCTGGAGTCGAGTAAGACAGCTTGAAACAGTCTAAACACACATCTAGTTTGATATATTCTACCTTTTAACTGAGATATTTACAAGTAGTTGGAAAAACTTTTCTCAAAGGGTCAGAAAGTAAATACTTTCCAAGAGGCAAAATATAGGCTATTAACCCATTATATAAGAATTTTAAAGGCCAGATTTAGCTCAGTGTGTTCCAGCACCTGTGTTGCAAGCACAAGGGCCAGGCTTCGATCCCCAGTAACCACATAGAACTATGCCAGGCATGGTGACTCACACCTATAATAGCTCAGTGGCTCCGGCACCTGTCTTGCAAGTGCAAGGACCCAGGTTCGATCCTGTTAACCACATACAATGCTGGGTGTGGAGACTCACGCCCAGCAGCAATCAGTACTACATACCACAGCACCGAGCGTGGTGGCTCACGCCTATAATCCCAGCACTCGGGAGGCAGAGGCAGGAGGATTGCTGTGATGTGGAGTTTGAGGCTCAGCTCAGGGCCAGCCTGAACTACAAAGCGAGACCTTGTTTCAAAAAACCTAAAAAAATAAATAAGAAATAAAATCCATTACTAGTTCAAAAAGGCTATAGTCATTTGGCCCTAGGTCAGGCCTCCGTTGACTGCTTTCTAATTGAAGCCATTTACATTTAACATGATGATTGTTATATTTGGGTTTAAAGCTGTCACCTGGCTAACTTTTTTTGTATTTTTTTCTATCTGTCATTTGTTCTCCTTTTCTGCTTTTTTTAAAAAATTTCTTTTTTGGCCTAAATGCTGACCCTGGGCCATTCCATCACCAAGCCGCATCCTCAGACTTTTAGTCTTCATTTTGAGACAGGATCTTACTAAATTCTCCAAGCTGGGCTCAAACTTACGATCCTCCCATCTCAGCCTTCTCTGCAGCTAGGATCACAGACATGAAGCAGCCCCTTTTCTGTGTTTTATTTTCCCTGCTTATTTTTAGATTAAGTAAACATTAGTTATGAATCCTTTACTTGTTAATTAAGTATAATTGGGTGTTTTGGGATATGATTTTTACCAATTATACCTCATCCTAAGGTGATTGACTATTTCATGTATAATATAAAAATCTTATGAGTGTATTTCCATTTTCCCCTCCCCAACTTTGTTATCCTCCTTTAAAGAAAAAAATCTTATTTACCCATAGAATTATCATATCTGATGCTCTTTTTTATTTTTAATTTTTTTGTAAAGATTTTCCTTCTACACAAAGGGCTTTATCATACCTTATTGTACTGTAAGTCTGCGAGTGACTAAGTCCTTTAGCTTTTATATGTCTGAAAAGGGTATTTTGTCTTCATTTTTTGAAATCTATTTTCATTTTGACAACAAAATGATCATGCGTCTGCATCGTAGAGTAAGAGTATATGTTTATTTTATATTCAAATGTTTCTGATTTTGCTTTTCATAGAACATTAAGGTTAGTATAATTGAAACGATCTTACATTTACTTTTGTCAGAGTGAAAGCAACTGAAAATATTTAAAAGAAATAAAAAAGAAGAAGAAGAAAAAGAGAGGTAAAATGCCACCATAGGAGAAAGGAAAAAAAAACTTCTCAATTTGTATATTCTGTCCACAAATGTCAAGGAGTTAAAGAGACTTTTCTTTCTTTCTTTCTTTCTTTCTTTCTTTCTTTTCTTTTCTAAGTTTCATTATATAATTCTGGCTTTGAACTCACTGTGTATTCTAGGCTGGCCTTGAATTCAAAGAGATCATTCTATACAGAAATCTGCTGAGGTCAAAAAGAAGAAATTATAGAAATTTGTAGTTTAGTGCATTATATTGAAAACTGATGCATGTTAGTGACAGAAATTTCAATGGGACAGGAGTCCAGCAGGATGTAAATTTCTACTCAAAACGTCATATAATGATTCCCCATGTGTATTTGGTAACTTTACATGTGTATGAGACCACTTCTGAGTTTTCAGGTCCTTGATTCATGCCATTTTTCCAGGTGTTAAAGGCATAAAATTGGAGCACTGGAAGGGTGTTCAAAAGTATCACGTCCAATCTCCCGTTAAATTTAGAAATTTCTTCCACTGCACACATGACAGATGGCCACCTAGCCTCAGCTTGATATTTCTAGCAATGAAAGACTTAAGCTCCATGTGACAGATGCTTCAGTTTTTGGACACTTCTAGTGACTAGAAATGCACGTCATGTCATGCTAAAATGAGTCTTCCTCAGATGCCTCTCTACTGCTTCTAGCTCCACTCCAGCAGCCTCCAAGTCCATCCCTTTTGATACCACCCACATTTCAAAGGATGAAAACATAGATCTTATCTCCCTCCATCCCCTGTAAAAGTGTGAGCATTGGTTTTTCTATTTCCTGTGGGCTAAACAAGTTCTCTGTTATTGACAATTAGCTATGATGTGATTTCTTTCGTAATTTGCAATACTTCAAAAAAACCTCATGTCTATAAAATAAAAATTGATAATATTCACTCCTTATATTCCAACTCCTCCTTAAAGAAACTAATGATGACATTACAAAGCATATCTTTTTATGCATTTATGATTTATTTTGAGACAAAGTTTCATTCACTGTGTTGTCCAGACTGGCCTCAAATTCTCAGGTTCAAGCAATTCTCCTGCCTCAGCCACCTTGGTATCTGGAAGTTAGGCGTGTACCACCACTTCTGACAACTATGCTTTATTAAAACCATACTTGGTCATGTGAACATATATAAAAAGTATTACGTTATGAGACATACTTTAGTGGTAGAGTGCTTAACTATTATGGATGTCCTGAGTTCAACTTTCAGCACTATAAACAGTCTTTTAAATTTTTAAAAAATCATATGATAGTACTCTTGAAGAGGATTGAAGAGGATGTCAGAAAAATGGAAAGATATTCCTTGTTCTTGGATAGGAAGATGTGATATACTGAAAATGGTCAGACTTCTAAAACTGTTACATAAATTCAATCCAATCCCAAACAAAATCCCAACAGCATATCCTATAGAATCAGAAAAAAATCCTAAAATTCATTTGGAAACATTTTTTTGAGACAGGGTCTCTCTATGTAGCTCTGGCCTTGAACTCATGGCGGTCTTCTTCCCTCAGCCCCCCCAGCAGGGGTCACAGGCATGCACTGGCTTGACAGTTCTGAATTTTTTTGATGATTATGGTGACACTCACCTGTGAACCCAGTACTCAGGAAGGTGAAACCGGAGGATGATCATGAGATTGAGGCCAAATTGGGCTACATAGTGAGTTCAAGGCCAGCTTGAACTATACTGAGACCTTGTCTCAAAAAACCAAAAAATAAAAATAAATAATAAAAGATAGGAGAGAGCCAGGAGTAGTGGCATACATATGGCTGTAATCCCAGCACCAGCAGGTTGATGCAGAAGGATTGCCATAAATTCAAGGCCAGCCTGGACTACGTAGTGAGTTGAAGGCAAGCCTGAACTAGATAGTGAGACTGTCTCAAATGAACAAAAGAAAAAAAGGAAAGAGAATAAAATACATATTATCATATAAAAACAGTTACATACTGACTTTTATTTCTATAGAACACATTTGTAGAAGTAGGGTAGTAGTTTTTCTAAAATAAATGGGGATGGGGTTTTTCTCTCCACATGGAAGAAGATGGCCTTCTCTCAGCACTCTCTAAATAACAAACTTCATAGAAACTAAAGACACAAATAGCAAGAAAAAATTATACAACCATTAAAATGGCAGAAAATAAAAAGAAAACCCTTAGGTTAGGGTCATTCCTTCTAAGAAAGCCTGGAAATTTGGAGCCATACAGGAAAAATATCCAGACTCAACAATGTGAACATTTAACATACCAAGGGAAAAAAAGTCAAAAGAGAAATGATAGGGAAAGAATAATTGTAACTTATGATAAGTGCAAATATTATCAGTATATAAATACTGATTTCTAAACAAGTGAGCAAAGGATCAGAACAAAAATTCATTAAAAGATTGCAATTTATGAAATGTTCATCCTCAGAGGTAGTATAAAAAATACCTACTGCCAAACATAATGACACATGCATGTAGTCCTGGCACTCTGGGAGGCAGAAGCAGAAAGAGCACATGTTCAAGCCCAGCGTCAACAATTTAGCAATTTAGTGAAAATTCGTCTCTGAATAAAAAATGTAAAAAGGGCTGGAAATATAGCTCAGTGTGAAGCCCCTGGGTTCAATCCCTAGTACTTCAGGGGAAAAAAAAGTGCACACTGAGACAACGAGTTACCATTATTACTCACAAGATGGACAGGATGGAAAATGTTGCTAATATCCAGTGCTGCTGAGTAAAGAGCACATGATCTTTCTAAAATAAAAACTAAGTTAAACCATCAGCTGGCCTGTCGTCCTTTACACCAGACAGTTCCGCTGGACTGACTGTATTTAGCAGCAGCTGCAGCAGGCGGCGGCTGCCTGGAATGAGAAATAGCCTGCAGCTGAAACTGTGAGCTCGAATCCTGCTCTTGGTACTGAGGATAAACGGCTCCTCCGTCCATCCCACAATCTCCTATTATGTTCGTGGCTTTCACAATGTGGAGGGGAGGGCAAAGGCAGAAGAAAGAAACATTCTCCATATTGTTTTCTAAAACATTGTTTTAGAGCCTGATTGTGCCGTCTACATGCAACTTACACTTCTGCCAGATACATCTTCCGGCAAAGCACTCTGGAGCAACACGAATTAAATGAAAACGAAACTCTTGTTTCACGATGAAGCCTTTCATTTTCTTTTCCTCTTTCCTTGTTTGCAAGGAAAGAGGAAGTATCAGGGGAAGTTTTGGAGGGGGATTTTGATCCACATAAAGTCCAGAAAGAGCCTTAGGTTCACCGGGTTGCCCTTATTGTACAAAAGAGGAACTGTTAGCTAAGAGAGAAGAGACCTCAGAAATCAGAGGACGTAAAAAGGTACTGTTGGTGCTGAACATGTTACAGCTCACTCAAAGGGGTGTTTCACCCTCTTGTGGTCCAACCCCTCCTCTGCACCCTCACACTTTTCAGAGGAATGTCCTCTGTGAGACTCGCCCCTAGGTGGCACTGTGCGCAGCTGGGTGAGCTCTACTAAACACCCTCAGCTCCAGGGTTTCAACTTCTACCAACAGATTCCTTTCAGACCTGCTAAATCCTCACTCTCCTCTGAAACCCACAAGAGCAGCTTATTTGTAAAAACTATCTGCCTGTCTGCCTGCCTGCCTGCCTGCCTGTCCGTCTGTCTGCCTATCATCTGTCTATAACAGTACTGAGGATTGAACCCAAAGCTTCCACTCAGCTAAATCCCCAGCCCAGACCAACCTCGACCTCCACTCTGAAACAGTGACTAGCTTGCTAAACCGCACAGGCTGGCCCCAAATTGCCTCAGGCTCCCAGAGTGCTTGAATTACAGGCTTGTGCCACTACACCCAGTTTAATTTTTGCAAGAAATTAAAGAATTTGGGTTTATGAATCGATGGGTGTTCCACTTGAAATATTTTCTGGAATCAGTCTTTTTCTAATTTGTTACTGTAAAATTAATCCCACTTTCAGAAGTTTCTCGAAATGTCCAGCAGTAGGCAAGCTACAATGTAAGCTTTGTAGCCAGAGAGCAAGTAGGTTCACCGTGTGAACAGATGCAGTGTGTTTGAGAAATGGCTTATAAGAAAAAAAAACATGTCTCCAGACACATTTGACACGTATGTCAAATGTCTCACCCTCACTGAACCTGTTTCACATCTCAGCAATAGAAAATGGTCCATCCTTTAGGCAGTTAGGGCAGACAAAGAGATTCACTGAAGGTAAACTTATTAAAAAAGAAAACTACTATGACCATGTACTTCTCCTAGGGATGAATATTAGTGATTGATTTTTTTTTTTTTCAGATTTTTTTTTTTTTTTTTTGAGACAGGGTCTTGCTTTGTGGTTCAGGCTGGCCCTGAGCTCAGCCTCAAACTCACATCACAGCAATCCTCCTGACTCTCCCTCCCGAGTGCTGGGATTACAGGCGTGAGCCACCACGCCCGGCACTGTGGTTTGTGGTACAGGTTGCTGTTGGGTGTGAGTCTCCACGCCCAGTATGGTATGTGGTTACCGGGGATTGAACCCAGGTGCTTGCGCTTGCAAGACAGGCACTGGAACCACTGAGCTAACTCCCTGGCCCACTGATTGACATTTTAAATAAACATAAATCAGGGCCGGGGAGTTAGCTCAGTGGTTCCAGCGCCTGTCTCGCAAGCGCAAGGACCCGGGTTCGATTCCCCGGTAACCACATAACAATACTGGGTGTGGAGACCCACACCCAGCAGCAACCAGTACCACATCCACAGTGCCGGGCGTGGTGGCTCACGCCTGTAATCCCAGCACTCGGGAGGCAGAGGCAGGAGGATTG